>CAUYQV010150995.1:0-14170 GCA_963574575.1 Galagoides demidoff | reverse complement strand
TGGCTTTTGAAACAATTCTATAAAAGATATCATGGGACAATTGGGGATGTCTGAATGGGGGCTGTATATACAATGTTATTTTGGCACAAGAGTTAATTTTCTTAGATGTTACAATGTGATTATATAGAAGAATATCTTTATTCTTAGGAGAAGTGTGTTGAATATTTAGCAGTGACATGTTGCGATGTCTATAAAATACCCTCAAATTTGAGCAATAATAAATATAAATAGAGAAAGAGCAAGATGGCAAGATGAGTGTAAATGAAGGTGATGGGGATCTATTATTTCTTTTTATAATTTTCTGTGGATTTGAACATATGCAAATAAGAAATTGCAAGGAGATTTAAACTTGTGGGGGGGGGGTCACATGTGACCAAGGCTTGTCCCACCTGCCTTTCCTCTGGCCCAGGCCGGTTCAGCTCAGCTCCTCTACACATTCTCTGCCTCCCTGTCAAGCCAAACACTGTCTCTTGTTTCTACTCAGGTGAGGACCCCCTGGTGGATGATCAAAATGAGCGTGATATCAATTCAGTTGCTGGCGTTTTAAAACTGTATTTCCGAGGACTGGAAAACCCACTCTTTCCTAAGGAAAGGTTTCAAGATTTGATATCTACTATTAGTAAGTATTTCCCAGGAGGAACAATCAATTCCCTGACAAATCTTTATTGAAATCAGCCTGCAGGCTCATCTCTTTGCTAGACATGGAGGAGAGACTTATAAAGGGGAAGCATGGCCTGTGTCCGTATAGAACTTAAAACCTAGCTGTGGAAATAACAAGATGGTTGATCATGAAAAGGCTAATGGGCATGGCACAGAAGGGGCTCAGAGAGAAGAAGGAGAGGAAGACTTGGTTTTGTAGATCAGAGCTGAGATATAGACATAAATAGTTGTATAAGCGGAGTCTTCCAGGAGGACTAGACATAGGGGATCCTGGGGACATGGGTGAGTAGGACCAGCAGGAGGGTGACCTGGCCTGTGCCAGCCTGTGGAAGAGGCTGGCAGGGTAGAATGTCGCAAGTGGAGGAAGACCTGGAAAGTCTTACAGGGGTTCCAGAGTTTTTCCGGTTGGGTAATATAGTCATGGAAGGTTTGGGGGTCAGGTCAGCAATGTGACAAACGAGGGAAATGGTGAGAGTAAGCTGAGTGGAGGTGTCCTCTGACATTGCTCGCCGTGGGAGCCCTCTTTGACTCTGCATAAAATCAGAAGGAGCCCGGCCTAGGGGCTGGCATCATGGCACTTTGACTGCGAGATGCTCAAATCCAAGGTAGTCTTTGTGAGTATTTTTTTAAAATAAAGTTTTAATTTTAGAATGTTAGAATTTTAGTAATTTAGAATAAACTTTCATTTTTTTTTTTTGGAGACAGAGTCTCAAACTGTCACCCTGGGTAGAGTGCTGTGGTGTCACAGCTCACAGCAACCTCCAGGTCTTGGGCTTAAGCAATTCTCTTGCCTCAGCCTCCCAAGTAGCTGGGACTACAGGTGCCCGCCACAACGCCTGGCTATTTTTTTTGTTGTTGTTGTTGCAGTTGTCATTGTTGTTTTAGCTGGCCTGGCCAGGTTCAAACCCGCCAGCTGGTGGGTATATGTGGCTGGCACCCTACCCACTGATCTACAGGTGTGCCTCAATTTTTTTTTTTAATTTACAGAAAACTTGCCACACAGTTTCACTAGGGGGGCTTTTACAATATTCTGAAAGATACCGTAGCCAGGACAATGTCCCAAGAGTGGTAAGAGAAGAGGGAAGCTGGCAACTTCTTATTTTCTTTTGTAAAACACCCTCCCTTTGCTCTCTGCTCTTTGTATTTCTAGACTGACTTTAAGCTCTAAATTATGTCTTATAAATTCTAGGCCACAAAGGTCTCACCCTGTCAGAGCCTGTATCACTTACTCAGCCAATAATCTAATTCCTGTGCAAGGCCCTGAGAAGATTTCAGGTTTAGAATTGATCTGAAAATAGAGGTCAGAGACAAGATCCCAAGTGTCTTCCTGATTCTTTGGCCAATGCGTAGCTTGAGAAATGGTTCTTCATTCTACATTCTTTTCATGAGCAACTACTATGAGCCAGGCCTGTGCTGCAGTTGGTGTTTATAAAAGGTTTAATAAAACATGTCCCTGCCTGTGTTTTGTCAGGACATACAAGTTGTAGGGACAGAATCTCAAACTGGCTTAATCCATAAAAGGGAACACATTGGTTCAGATACCTGAAAAGTTGAGGCCCAGCTGGATGCAGACCCTCACATGGCATCAGCAGTCATCTGCCCCCCACTTCTGTCTCTGTGCTAGCTTCCTTTCTGGGGGGCCCCAGCTGCCCCAGCTGCCCCAGGCTTCCCACAACTCAGGTTCAAGAGGGCACCTTCCTCTGGGTTTCTCTCACACCATGTCTCTAGGGTTGACTCTGATTGGTTCTGAGTAGGCCACGCCCCAGCCCCTCCTGTGATGTTCTGATTGGCCAGGCCAGATTTACATATGATTTACCCTCCCCCCCAACTGAGGGAAGAGCTGACTCCCTAGATCCATGTGGACTGGTATGGGAGGTGGGACTTGCAGACATTTGCTTCTGTGCTGTCTCAGGATGGAAGGCACCCTGAAAATTCCCTTTATGTTTCAGAACTGGAGAACCCAGCTGAGAGGGTGCACCAGATCCAACAAATCCTCATCACCCTTCCCCGCGTGGTCATCGTGGTCATGAGATACCTCTTCGCTTTCCTCAATCAGTGAGTGCCTGGCCAAGGGCCCCCCTTTTTTTCTGTATACTCATTGCGTAGAGTGGACAAAGGGCCCTCTTTTGACTTGGCTCTGGCCTCCTTTGGGAGGGCACGTCCTGAGGCTTTTCTAGGTGCTGTTTATAAGGAAGAACATGGAACCCTTCCGGATTTGAGTAGAGTCCCCCCAAAGAAAGAAATCACAGGGGGAGGATTTGTCTTTCCCAGATGACTTTGTGGGTACCTCCTCTCTCCTAGCCTCTCTCAGTATAGCGACGAGAACATGATGGATCCCTACAACCTGGCCATCTGCTTCGGGCCCACCCTCATGCACATCCCTGATGGGCAGGACCCTGTGTCCTGCCAGGCACACGTCAATGAAGTCATCAAAACCATCATCATCCATCATGAAGCCATCTTCCCCAGCCCCCGGGAGCTAGAGGGACCTGTGTATGAAAAATGCATGGCTGGAGGGGAAGAATATTGGTAAGATGCCATTCCTCTTACTCTAATTGTTGTCATCATCCTGTGGCTGCTGCTGTACGGGAGCAGTAAGAAGCCCTTCCGTTTTCTTACCGCTTACCAGTCTGTGCTTCCATGTGCATTTTGTCATTTGAGCTTTGCAGCAGCCTTACATGAGAGAAAATAGGTACATCAGTCAAGATTCTCTTGGTTATGGGGGACAGAAATATAACTCAAACTGCTTTAAGCCAAATGGGAACTTACTGATTTACTTAACTAAAAAGTCTGGGAAACATCTTCAGGTATAGCTTGATCCAGGGGCTCAACCATAATCATGAAGACTCGGTCCTGCAGCCACCTTCCTTTGCCTCTGTTGTATCTATCCTGTTTTGGTTTCATTCTCAAACATCCCCTCCCTTGGTGGTTGCAAGAGGCAGCCCATACCTTTTGGATTGATGACTCAGCCATTTCAATGGAAAAGTTGCTTCTCTTGCTCAGCTGTTCCAACCTAAGCCAAAAAATTGTGTTTCATTGCTGAGGTTTGGGGCTGGTGAAATAATCACATTGATTAGAAGAGGTAATGCTGAGACTGGCCAGGTGGGTCACAGGTCCGTCAGGAAGCAGGGGAGGGGATCATTCTCACCTCAGCCTTGTGAACTGAGTCCGACACTTCTCGCCGTTGTCCCCTCTCACCTAGGATTCCTCTTTTCCTGGCAATGTGAGCTCAATTTTTTTGAGGTTAGGCACCTCTGTGTACCTGGTACTACATTGGGTCTTAAGAGAAATATCTTAGGACCTTTTAAAAATTAGGGCTGACTACCTTCCCCAGGCTAAGACTTTAAAATGCGAAGATAGGAAAAAAAAATGTACACTGTGGCAAAGACAGGAAATTCAGAACGCTAAATGACAGAGGCCAGTCAAAGGGTACCTACAATTTCTTTGTTCCCAATACAGGACAGCACACTGCTATATATTTAGGTATTACTCACATTGCTTTCAGCCAGGTACCTACAAGGGAGTTTGCTTTTTGATTGTCAAAGCATTCCTGGACTGTTGCTTTGCCTTAGTTCTGTGGACATTATTTGGGCAGCCACTTCAGAGAAAGGAGGTGATCCAGCCTTTTGTTTCCCCCCAACTTGCTTCTCCACATGGGAATACTGGGCCGTGGTGATGTCTAATCATAGCTCTCTAATCTCATTTGAAGCACCAGGGAACAAGTCTGTCCAGGGAACAAGTCTGTCCCTGTTCTCTAACAGAAACATTAAACAGCCAGCAAGCCAAATTTCTGAACAAAGAGGAGCTTTTCACACGGGTTTTGTGACCATTACCAGTTCTCTCTTCCTGCTGCAACATATATATTTAGTGTTCTAGGAAGGGACACACGATCTCCGTGTGCAAAAGAACAATAACCACCCTTTTCTTAATCCATTTTTTCCCTGTGATATTGGAAAACTATTAATTGTGTGGTCCTTTTGGAGGCGTTTTCAAAGGTAAAAGGGGAGATTTGGTAGAGGGTCTCGGCCCAGTCTTCATTTATTCAACGAATGGTTACCAAGCATCTGTCACGGGCTGGGTCCTGAGCTAGGAGTCAGGAATGTGACCCGAGCAAGATTAACCTCTGGCACAGGAGCTCTGGTGGAGTAGGAGCAGGCAGTTCCAGAAGTGGGTCTTGTAAGCCAACCTAGGAAAGTCAGGAAAGGTTTCCTGGAGGAAGGACAGACTGAGCTGAGACTGCAGGACGAACTGGAACCAAGCCGGTGGCGACTGGGCAAAGAATATAGTAGGCGTGGAGCATTCAATAAAAGGAAAAGTGACCCAGTGTGGCTGAGTGTAGCATGTGATAGGAATGGAGAGGGATGAGGCTCCAAGGGTCAAAAATCTTGGAAGCCATTGTGCAGTCTGGACCTAATCCAGGTGGCCATGGAGAATTTTTCAAAAGTCCGTATCCCTTTAATATCCCTTTAAATGGCATTGTAAATGCCCCCTCCTCTGAGAAGCCTTCCTTTCCTTGTAGGTGCCTTGATCTATTCTTGTCTCTGCCCATTTCTTTCTATAGAATAGTATTTCAACCTGCACCTGTTTTGTTTACTGGCCTTTTTACTTGGGCATTTTTCTTTTTTCTCTCCCTACAATGTAAGCAACATGAGGCCTGGGAACTTACCTACCTTGCCCATCACTGCATCCCTCCTACCTCACATACTGCCTGGCATGTATTAGAACTCACTTAGCGGCTTTATAAAGAAAAAAATGACTATGGGAATGAACCTTGGCTCAAGAAGCTCATAATCTAGCACCTGGTAAAATTAAACCAGTATATTAACAACTAAATTTGATGGACCTGATCACTCAGCTACCACGCTCATTGTGGCTGCCAGTCTGGTTTGCTCTCGCTTCCTGGACTGCTCCAGGCTCTTGCACACAGAATGGTAAGGCAGCCCTTGTTATCTTAACTTCACCTCAAGGGATGCGCCACCTCAGCTGTGAGACAAGGGAGTCGGGCCAGATGGGATGACTCATAGTACTTCAAAGCCTCCTGTTCTGGCCTCCAGTCCTTCCAGTGAGAAATGCTGGGGTGGTACCACTGCCCTCTGGATCTTAAGAACAAGTAAGCATAGACAGCCTTCACCCAAAAGATAGCCCAGAAAATTCCAGGGTAGGAAGGAGCCAGGGGAGGCATTTGGGAAGCTTCTCAATAAGGGAGCTGGGAGTAGTTTTCAGAAGGAAAAGACAGGATGGTGTGAGCCTCTGTCTGAGTCAGGTGAGGGCCCAACGTGGATTGGGCTGGTACCCATGGGAGCTTCAGGGTAGTGTGAGGGTAGATTATCCCCCAATAAGTCCCCTCCCATGTTTCCTTGCAGTGACAGCCCACACAGCGAGCCAGGGACAATCGATGAAGTTGACCATGACAACGGCACTGAGCCTCATACCAGTGATGAAGGTGAGTGAGGGGGGACCTGGGGTCAAGGGACACATCTAGAAGGCTCTTGGTATGATGCCAGCCCAATTATAGAGCTGGCCCACATCACCCCCCAGCTTTCCAGTCAACACATCCACCCTTTAGAACAGATGGGGACCCAGAAAAACCTCAGAGGAAAACCGTCACTGGGTGCCCAAGGTCCCAGCACAGGTCTGGGGCAGAACATATCCTCAGGGGCGCATGTTATGTTCACATTGCAAACCCAGCACGCTTCATTCCTTTATGTGTCTTGCCTAGCCTGGTGGCAAATCCTAGGGGACAAGAGTTTCCTAAGTAGGAAGCAACCTCTGTCCTTGCTAGTGACAGAATTCTCAATTCAAATTGACTTAAGCATATGAGGAAAGCAGCTCATATATCTGAAAAGTCTCAGGGTAGGCATGGTGGCTTCAGGCACAGCTGGATCCAGGAGCACAGATGATTTTGGCAGGACTTTGTGCCTTTGGGTTCTAACTTCACTTCCATGTGGCTATGCTGTGCCTCTGGCCTGCACTGGGACTTGGGCACAGTGATGTATGAGATGTTGCTCTTGAGGAGCTCCTGATGTGTCAGCAGACCTGGAAAGACGGGGAGGAAGCTTCTCATGATGCAAAGTGATAATGCCAGACTAGTGCCCAGTTCAGTAGGAACCCCAAAGATGAAGCTAAAAGTGATGACCCTGAGAAGTATGTGGAAAGAGACACAGAAAGGCCATCCAGGCTCCAAGGGACTCCCCAGATTCCTCTACAATGAGAAGAGAGTAAGATTAGTCTCTAGGGGAAAGGGACTGAGTAGACAAGCAATCTGGACAATCTGGGCCCAGGGCCATCTGACCCATTAGGCAGAGTAAACACGGTGCCAAAAGGTCTATCATACTGGTAGGGGTCCACTAAAATGTTTTAATTTATTTTAAGTCAGAAGAAAAAAACGAATGTGATATACAGTCTGGATTATATTTTTGTTTATACCAATGCAATTTGAAAATACAATTTTTAACATTTTTTTATGGAGGAAAGGACCTATGTTGGCAAAAATTCGTAAGGCCTGTGAAAGTCAAAATAAGGCCCTGTGGGCTCGGCACCTGTGGCTCAAGCCGCTAAGGCGCCAGCCACATACACCTAAGGTGGCAGGTTCGAATTCCCAGCCCGGGCCCACCAAACAACAATGATGGCTGCAACCAAAAAATGGCCGGGCATTGTGACGGGCACCTGTGGTCCCAGCTACTTGGGAGGCTGAGGCAGGAGACTCTCTTGAGCCCAGGAGTTGGAGGTTGCTGTGAGCTGTGATGCCATGGCACTCTACCCAGGGGGACAGCTTGAGGCTCTGTCTCAAAAAAAAAAAAAAATAAGGCCCTGTGTACACCAAGAATTGCAGCCCTTCCTCCCTGTGATAATTTTACTTTTTAAAGATTATTATTTAGCAGTTCTCTTACTTGGCCTTTGTAAGGGACAATCCTAGGCCCCTTTGGCTACTGCATTTGTCGGGAGAGCTGGATTATACTCAGGGGAGGTTTCTGGGAGCTGATGAAAGAGGCCAGACTCCTAGGCAGGTTTTCACGTTTTAGTAGGACTGTTTCGGTTGCTAGTAATAGAATTCCAAATTCAAACTGAGTTAAGCATAAAAGGGAATCAGCCCATATACCTGAGAAGTCCCAGGGTAGGCGTGGCTTCAGGTATGGCTGGATCCAGGAATGCAGATGATTTTTGTCAGGACGTCATCTCCGTCTTCCTATCCTGCTTCCCTCTCTGCTGGCTTCAATCTCATCTAGGCTTCCTCTGCGCAGTGGTCTCTGACAGTTCCAGGCTTTCACCATCCTTTTACCAAGTCCCAGTGGGAAAGAGCTTCCTTTTCATAATGGTTCCAAGAAAGGTCCTGGGGTGGAACCTCACTGGGCTGCCTTGGGTCACGGACCCAGGCATCCAGTCACTGTGGGCTGAGAGGGACCCCGGGGTCAGACCTTGGTCACGGGTACAGAAAAGCGGATGGAGATGTGATGTTCAGCTTTGCCAGAGTCCAGAGAAGCTGAAGTCACCCTGAAGAGGAGCCTCCTGCAGAGGCTTGTTTGGAGGCATGAAGGCCGCCACCTACTGTGTGTTCACAGCAATTTGTTTTTCTCTTTCCTTTTCCTTCCTCTGCCTGCCCTGCTGTTCTCTCCATCTGTTGCTCATTTTATTTCTGGATCTGTTTCTCTCTCTCTCTCTCCCTCCTTTCTTGCTCTTGCTCCCCTCTTCTCCCCTGGCTATGAGCTATAGATCTAGATCTTGCCCTCAGTCTCTCTCCCTCCTGTGGGGGAAAAATACCTCCTGTCTCACACAGTGGGCTGATCTTTCAGAACTGAGATGTGTCAGGGCTGCTGCTGGCGGAGGCTGATGTGCCTGCAGGTGGCTGTGTCAGGTGTCCTTTGAAAGCCCTCTCAGCCCTGCGTGTGGACCCCAGTGCCTACCTTTCAGTCCCCCTGCTGGTTTTCCTGTAGTTCCTGGTCTGATGGGTAGAAGGCTGCTCCAGACACCAAGGTGAGGATGAGGATGGACAGAGAGAAAAGGGCTTGCTGGGTCTGTAAAGAACCAACCACGGCTTCCTCCCCACTCCAAGAACCTCCCCCATCTCGGGCAGAGGCTCACACCCACCCCTGGGATGGATGAGTGGGAGAAGATCCTTGTTTCTGTTGTTCCCTATAAGTCTCCTGGTTCCTAAGAATGACAAAGGCAGGACGAATCCTAATAGTTTTAAGTCAGTATTTTTATTTAATTTCTTGGTCACTTTTTACATTTTTAAAGACCAAACTATAAGAACATCACAGGGATGGTTTTGTGTAGTCATCTTAAATGTAGCAAAAAATTGAATAGGACTTTTTTTTTGTTTTTGAGACATAGTCTCACTTTGTCACCCTCAGTAGAGTGCTATGGCATCACAGCTCACAGCAACCTCTAACTCTTGGGCTTAAGTGATTCTCTTGCCTCAGCCTCCTGAGTAGCTGGACTATAGGCGCCCACCACAACACTCGGCCATTTTTTGTTGCAGTTGTCATTGTTGCTTAGCTGGCCCAGGCTGGGTTCAAACCCACCTGCCTTGGTGTACATGGCCAGCGCCCCACCCACTGAGCTACGGGTGCCACCTGAATAGGACTCGTAACTGACAACTTTGCCTAAACTTTAAGTGAAAATGTGTTATGAAGAAATTCTATTGTTTTTACCTTCTGTGAGAACTACTGTGATAATACTTTTGAAAAGGCCAACATGATCGAATAACTATCTGAGAAGCTTTAAAAACGACCTTACTGTTATATAAACGGCACAGACAGCCCATGAGCACAGGACACTTATTGTCTTATGTCATCCATTTTGTCTGATGCCACCAGAAATGTTATGGATTCTGTACTTTAGACACTTAGAGAGTGGCATGAGCCTTCAGGACTGTGCCACAGAGTAAACAATTTTTTAATTTTTTTTTTTTTTAAGAGACAAGAGTCTCACTTTTTTGCCCTTGGTAGAGTGCTGTGGAGTCACAGCTCACAGCAACCTCCAGCTTCTGGGCTTAGGTGATTCTCTTGCCTCAGCCTCCCAAGTAGCTGGGACTACAGGTGCCTGCTACAATGCCTGGCTATTTTTTGTTGCAGTTTGGCCAGCGGGTGGGGCTGGTATATGGAGCCCTCAGTATATGGGGCCTGCACCCTACTCACTGAGCCACAGGTGCTGCCCAGTAAGCAATTTTTATGTGGTGGCAAATTTGTACCTTATTTGTTTCATTTGTAGTTGGAGACAAAGTTGATAGTTGGGCTTATAATCACCTGCTGTACATATATTGTGAACTGTGCGGTAAAACAGAGTTGTGTACATAGTATCTTTGGATACCTACATTTCCTAAGCTCAATTATAATGGTAATACGCGGTATGAAGCTGGGTCAACATACAAGGGAATAATGGTAGCAGGTGGGATATAAGAAATGGGATCCGGAGGGCTTACTTCAGTAAAGCCAGCCATGCTGAACTAAGCAGTATGGTGAAGGGATATGCAGTCGTAAAGTGCAGGGTAGGCGGCTATGTTCAAAGAAGGGATAAGTGTGGTAGGGCGCCGGCCCCATATACCGGAGGTAGCAGGTTAACACTCAGCCCCGGCCAAAAAAGGAAAAAAGAAGGCGTAAGCTCTTAGATTAGGTTGCTTTGAAAATAAAATATTTCTGTTTTCTCATGTGCAAATAAATGCATGTTAAAGACTTGAACTAAATTAGAGAATTTTTAACTTTTAGTGATTTTTGCTTAAAATTAAATATTTGTTGCCTAATGGCCCCCAAATGATGTGGGAGTCTCTACATGTCTCCTCTTAAAGCTTTATTATTATTATTATTATTATTGTTATTATTATTATTATTTTAGAGACAGGGTCTCACTTTATTGCCCTCAGTAGAGTGCTGTGGCATCACAGCTCACAGCAACCTCCAACTCCTGGGCTTAAGCGATTTTCCTGCCTCAGCCTCCTGAGCAGCTGGGACTACAGGTGCCCACCACAATGCCCAGCTATTTTGTTGTTGTTGTTGTTGCAGTTTAGCAGGGGCTGGGTTTAAACCCGCCACCCTCTGTATATGGGGCTGGCACCCTACTCACTGAGCCACAGGCACTGCCCTAAAGCTTTATTTTTATTTTATTTTTATTTTTTTTCCTAAAGCTTTATTTTTAAAAGTAATTAAGCACACAAAGCTATTTTTTTTTTTTTTTGGTTGCAGCCATCATTGTTGTTTGGCGGGCCCAGGCCGGATTTGAACCTGCCACCTTGGGTGTATGTGGCTGGCGCCTTAGCCACTTGAGCCACAGGCACCAAGCCACACAAAGCTATTTTTGTTTGACATTTTGAGTTTTGTGACTGTATTAAAGGAAATCTGTTAAATGTTTCAAAGTTATCATACTTTTATTGATAATTGTTTAGAATAAAGTTTATTTTTTAACTCCTCTCTCCCCCCCCAAAAGAATCATTTCTGAAGAGAAATAGCTACACTCTGGGAGCCAGTTTCCTGTTCTTGGAAGGCTCTGAAAGTATCCTGGGCGTGTTGGTAGGAGTGCTGAATCAGGAGCATTCCTCGGAGGAAAATGAACTGCACTTTCTATGAATTGAGTCTTAGCTTGACTGTTTATTGGTATATAGAAATGCTACTGATTTATGTACAGTGATTTTGTAACCTGAGGCTTTGCTCCATTTACTTCTCAGTTCCAGGAGTCACTTCGTAGAGTCTTAGGAGTTTTGTAGATACAAGATCATATCCTCAGTAGAAGGCAACAGCTGACCTCCTTTTTCCTGATTTGGGTACACTGTATATCTTTTTCTTACCCTATTGCTCTGGCTACTACTTAGAGCACTATGTTGAATAGAAGTCGTGACAGTGGTCATCCTTGTCTTGCTCCAGTTCTTAAGGGGAATATTTTCAACTTTTCTCCATTCAGCATGATGTTGGCTGTGAGTTTGTCATATGGTTTTTATACTTTTGAGATTTCTTCCTTCTATGCCTGGTTTGTTGAGGGTTTTTATCATGAAAGGATGCTGAATTTTATTGAATGCTTTTTTTGCATCTATTGAGATAATCATGTGGTCCTTGTTTTTGCTTCTGTTCATGTGGTGAATCACATTTATTGATTTACATTATGTTGAATCATCTTTGCGTCCCTGGGATGAATCCCACTTGGTCTTGGTGGATTATTTTTTTGATGTATTGTGGAATTCAGGTTGGTAGCATTTTATTGAGGGTTTTTGCATCTATATTTATAAGGGATATTGGTCTGTAGTTTTCTTTCTTTTTTTTTTTCATTATGTTCATGTTTTGTTGTTGTTGTTGTTGTTTGTTTTGTTTTGTTTTTCAGGTTTTTTTTTTTCTTGGCCGGGGCTGGGTTTGAATCCGCCACCTCTGGTATATGGGGTCAGCACCCTACTTCTTTGAGTCACAGGTGCTGCCCTCTATGTCCATGTTTTTTAAATGTTACATTCATGCTGACCCTGGTCAAAACAGTGGAGGAAAGAGTGAGCTTTGAGGACACTCAGGGGAGCACTGGGCTCAAGGAAAGAGATCTGGATTTGAAACACAGAGGGAGTCCTTTACAGCCATCTGATCTGAAGCAAGTCCCATAGCCTGTGGCCTCTATTTCATTATCCATAAAATAGGAGTGACAGCACCAAGATAATCATGGCATGGGTTAAAATGAGGTGACATACATGAAGGCACAGTGCCTGCCTGGGACAAGGAGGTGGTAGGAAACCTTAGTTGACTGTACATCAAATATAAATCCTTCCTAATCTTGATAGAGAAACTTGAGTCCCAGAGAATATTCTTGACCCAACTGGTCATTGGCAACCTAAACTTCCTGATTTATTTATTTATTTTTCTAAGGCATTTCATGTGGGTGATCATTAATACCTTCTTTTCTGTTGAAAACACCCTGTATGAATGGAACCACTAAAAGGGATAGTGTTCTCAGTAACAGAAGCATGTTCATTTGGGTATATGTCAATTTTCAATTATAATTGTGACACCTTTCTCTCACTGATATTTCCCCCAATTTCTTGAGGTTACCTTTCGCCGTCTATTCTAGAACAACATACATTTATTTATTTATTTTTAGAGACAAAGTCTCACTTTATTGCCCTCAGTAGAGTGCCGTGGCATCACAGCTCACAGTAACCTCCAACTCCTGGGCTTAGGCGATTCTCTTGCCTCAGCCGCCTGAGTCTCTGGGACTACAGACACCCACCACAACGCCCGGCTATTTTTTTGTTGCACTTTGGCTGGGGCTGGGTTCCAACTGGC
Source organism: Galagoides demidoff (assembly GCA_963574575.1). Taxonomy (NCBI): domain Eukaryota; kingdom Metazoa; phylum Chordata; class Mammalia; order Primates; family Galagidae; genus Galagoides; species Galagoides demidoff. The sequence continues at coordinate 1,265 of CAUYQV010150995.1, read as the reverse complement.
AACCCTCAGTATATGGCGCTGGTGCCCTATCCACTGAGCCACAAGCACTGCCTTAGAACAACTTTTAAATGATAATATATAGATGCTTTTTGTTCTGTCTTATTTTACTTTGCATAATGTTTTGAGATTTATCCATGTTTTATGTATTAAGGTGAGATTTTGATGTTATTAAAACTGTATTAGTCACTTTGTGCGTGAACACTCCAGTTTTTCTAGAATTATGGCAAATTGTTCCCCATAAGAAATAAACGACAATAGAAAACAAGAACAGTGGCCAGTTTATTATGAACTCGGCTTATGCTCCCAATCCCTAGTAACAGGGATGGTAATTTAGCCTCCATCGCCTAACTTAGACCTGATCTCTAAGGACTCTACCATCCTCTTTTTTGAACCACTATATTGAGATACAGATCACATACAATTCACACATTTTAAGTGTACAATTCAGTGATTTTTTTTTTAGTGTATTTACAGATATGTGCAATTATCACCATGGTCAATTTTAAAAGAAGCCACATGTTCTTTACCTGTCAACCCTTACACAGTCACACACACCCCCGCCCCCACAGCCCTGGACAACCACTTACCCACTGTCTGTGTCTATGGATTTACCCATTCTGGACACTTCATATCAATGCAGTCATGTACTATGTGGCCATTGTGACGGGCTTCTTTCGCTTAGCATGTTTTCAGAGTTTGTTTTTGTTGTAGCATTTGTCTGGCGTTCATTCCTTTTTGTGGCTGAATAATTGTTGTGTTTTATGGCTCAATAATTGTTCTGTTTTATTGATAGATCGCATTTGGTTTATCCATTTGTCAGTTGATGGACATTGAGATATTTCTATCACACTTTTCGGTGATTATGAATAATGCTGTTACAAACATTTGTGTACAGGTTTTGTATAAGATGTGTGTTTTCACTCGTAAGCTGGGTTATGTTTTCCAACGCGAGTGTTTGTTTTTCATTACTCTGAGCAGCATAGGAGGGTTACCATTTCTCCAACACTTGTAAGTATCTGATTTCTTGATTTTTGCCGTCCTAGGAGTGTGAAGTGGTATCTCACTAAGGTTATGATTTGAATTTCTCTGATGACTAATGATATTGTCTCTCCCAGTGCTTTTCAGTTGTTTGTATATCTTCCTTGGAGAAATATCTCTTTAGATCCTCTGTCTATTTCATTTTCAAATTTGGTTAATTGTCTTTTTATTATTGAATTGTAACAGCTCTGTTAAAGTTCCTTATTAGATCTATGATTTCTAAATTT
>CAUYQV010150994.1:0-26005 GCA_963574575.1 Galagoides demidoff | reverse complement strand
CGCCTCTCCCGTCCCCCAGCCTCTCCCGTCCTTACTGCCTCTCCCGTCCCCACTCCTCTCCCGTCCCCACGCCTCTCCCGTCCTTACTGCCTCTCCCGTCCCCACGCCTCTCCCGTCCCCACACCTCTCCCGTCCTTACTGCCTCTCCCGTCCCCACGCCTCTCCCGTCCCCGCACCCACCTTCTGGCAGTTTGCTGCCAATCTCTGACATTCCTTATTTTGTAGATGCATCATCCCAGTCTCTGCCTTCATTTTCTCATGGCATTTTCCCTGTGTATATGTCTCTCTACCCAAATTTTCCATTTTTAAAAATTATTATTTTGAGGTAGAGTCTCACTTTGTTACCCTCTGTAGAGTGCTGTGGGGTCACAGCTCACAGCAACCTCAAACTGATAGGCTCAAGCAATTCTCTTGTCTCAGCCTGCCAAATAGCTGAGGCTACAGGAGCCCGCCACAATACCTGGCTATATTTAGAGACAGGGTCTCACTCTTGCTCAGGCTGGTCTCAAACCCCCAAGCTCAGGTGATCCACCCACCTCAGCCTCCCACAGTGCTAGGATTATAGGCATGACAAATTTTCCCTTTTTATAAGGACAGAGGTCATATTGGATTTGGGGCTTATCTCACTTCATTATGACCTCATCTAGACTAATTACATCTGCGACCACCCTATTTCCAGATAAAGTCATGTTCTGAGGGGCTGGGGGTTAGCACTTCAACCTAGGGACTGTGAGGGACACGAGTCAACTCACATGTGACACTTCCAAGTTAGAAATGCTCTCAGAGATGCGCCATGTCACGAAAATCCTTTGGTCCAACGTCTGATCCCCACAGAACAGACGGTCAGGCAGAGCACCCATCAGACAACTGGGCTAGAACCTCCTGCCTGGCTCAGAGTCGCACCTGGGCTCCAGCCCTGGACGTCTGCCCAGATTCCCCGCCTGAGAAGTGCAGCAGCAGCAGCACCTCCTCTCCCCCGGGGCTCTTCTACCCTTCTCAGAGAATTGCAGTTAAAACAAGAAGAAATGCTGGGAAAAGCTTTCCAGCTTGTAAGTTATCCGTGTTATTTCATACGAGTCTCGCAAATAACAACATGGCAGGTAGAAATTTACGTGGAACATTGTTACAAAGGCACCCTGGATCCGAAGTTCAGCTCGAAAGCTCTGGAGCCTGAACCTGGGGATCTGGATCTCAGATCCCACACTCCCTACCTGCCGGAACTTGGACCAATTTGTACACCGCAGGTGGCTAAAACTGAGGGGCATAGGAGCGTTCACCTCATAGACTAGTTATAAAGTTCAGTAACTTAATACAAGCAAATTGTTTAGAATATCATCTGGCACACAGTGGGTACTCAGGAAAACTAGAGCTATTGTTTACTAATGATAACAGTGAAGCTACAGATATAAAATGACTTCCCTAAAATGAAGCAAAGATAATGAAGGTGGTCACTGGTAAGACCCAACCTCAACCCCAAAACTCCTGAGGACACTTGTGTCACCGGATGGCATTCCAGCAACATGTCATTTTAATGGGCATCAACACCTCACTTTTAAGTAAGGGGAGCCACTTGGGCAGCAGTTCTCAACCTGAGGGTCATGACCCACAGGAGCTGTATCAAAGGGTCACAGCATTAGGAAGGTTGAGAACCACTGCACTTGGGGCTCCTGCCATAGATGTGAGAGCAGAGTGCCAGCTAGTACTGGGTTACACTCAAGACACCCCGATTCCAGGACTGCCTGCTCAGAGAGCTACGCTCAGCAAAGCCCTCACAAAATCCCATCAGTTAGCCACTGGTCTGGGTAGACCAAGAAAGACTAAGGAATTGCCACCCTAGACCTTTACAAAAGTCATTTACTTTTTTTGCCATGCCCCACATACATCTCTTATTGCACTCAAGAGAACTACTAATATCAACATTGTTATTATTCCCTGAACTTGCTATACTATTTCTTGTTTCTGGGCAATATGTTATTCTCTTTCTGAATAACTCCATATTATTGTTCTGTTTACTTTAGGAACTAGTGGTATTCTGTACTTTCAAATCTTTGCGAAACGATCCCTCAGCCCCTGTGAGATGGACACAAATACACCATCTCTTATTCCTTGTAAGACTGGCATGCTCTCCATCAGGCACCTGCCAGCTGTGGTCTCTGTTTCCCAGCATGCACTGCTCTCCATCAGGGCACTTGCCAGCTATGGTCTCTATTTCCCAGCGTGCACCACTCTCCATCATGGCACTTGCCAGCTATGGTCTCCTTCCCAGGACACCTACTGGTTTTGGCACCTGCAGTGCCTAGCACACAGTCTGGTGTGTAAATATTTAATGACTAATTGGAAGACAGATGGAAGACTGAATGAATGAAAGAAAGAAACTAGAGGACCTGAGTGTCTCAGTGATTATTCAGCTCAACTTCTGACCAGAGAAAAGGCCAACTGAGTGACTGATGTGAAGAGGGTGACTTGGGGTGTGGTATTAATCAGTTAATGAAGCTCCACGTCGTTCTTCCTGGATCCATAAAATAAAAGAGATAGATAATTCCACCACCAGCCATCTAGCCTGATTTGCATATGTTCAAATCTTCAAAGAATTTCTTTTGATTCCTTTAATCAATAGCTATTTTAGAAAGCTCTTCATTGCTTCCTAATTGTCCAAATTCATTTTCTTCATTTTTACTTATTAGAGGCAGATTTTTCAAATGAGTTAAGTAGATCAGCAATTTTAGAATCATTATTAACTTCAACCACTTCTCTCAATTATCAGCACACCCTTTCTCTCTCTAGGACTGGAGTCTTTTCTCCATTTTTTTTGTAAAGACCAGCTGGTTTATTCTAGACTTTTTTTCCCCATATACTTCAAGTAAATTCAACTTTACCCTGTGCTGAGAGCAAACCATGTCTGCAGTCAACCCAGTCCTACTTATTCATCACATTCCTGGATTTAGAAGAAGATGAAGTTACGGGAAACTGCATCTGAGAAAGAGAGACCGTAGCTGGCAAGTGCCTGTTATGTTACCCTGTCAAAAAATAAGCACATCATTTGGATCTACCTAGATCATAGTCTATCCCCCAATCAAAAACCTGCTGAAACCATTATCATGGTCTACAAAACATCTTAAAAATGTTAACTGACTATTTTGAACTTTAACCATATTGAAATTAAGCACACACATTCACTGACACCCCCACACACAACAAGTCCACTGCAGGAAATTTGTCCCACAACATTTAAAACACCACATCATTGTAGCACTGATGCTGTGCAAAAAGGTCAAAACAAAATGAATGTCCATCGCTAAACTAGTGGTCAAAAATTTGTGGTACCTGGATGTCATGCACTGCCACACCTCTGTACACACAAAAGGGTATGGAACAGACACATGGATGTCATGCACTGTCACACCTCTGTTTGTACACACAAAAGTGTCTGTAGCCAGTTAATATTGGGGAAAGAAGAGGAAGTTAAGAGGGAAGAGGAGAGAAGGAAAGGCGGGGGGGGGAGGGGGGAACAACATGGGTATAAAACAGCACAGAGACTGTGACTCAGACTCATTTACGTAAAATTTCACACTTGTGAATGTAACTATACAAGGAGGACCACCACGTTTATCTCAAGGCAATAGAACAGTATGATTTTTTACTTTTTTTACTGAATATGCTTTTTTTATAATTTGAAACTTTTTAATTTAAATTACTCATCTATCAGAACTCACATCCAGCCACTGATTAAGAAGCAGCTAACAGGCAATGTCAAGAGACTGTAATCAGCCTGCATGACAGACTGCATGTCCTGACGATATATTTTAAGATATATTCTTTTTAAAAACAGTCTTTGCTGATTTTAATTTTTAATCTTCTTTCCAGACTTAGCTAGTGTCATTTCTTAATTGGGTTCCCCATTTGTTTCCTAAATGTTTGAATGATACCTTAGGCAGTTTTCGTAATCCTTTCATAAAATCCTCTTACACTGATACCCTTGTGCTATGTTGCTGGATGAAGTGCAGGACCACGGGGGAGCATCTGAATCCCTGCTGGAGGTGCGTGCCCCTCGGGGCTCATCAGTTTTTTGTTTTTGTTTTTGTTTTTGCAATTCAATAGTTCTACAATAGGAGAAGACAAAAATGTCAAAAATCTAAGGGTCAATACATTTGGGCAGCAACATATTGACCAATGCAGTGTAGACCAGTGAAAGCTATTTTGCGTGGTTGGTCTCCTGCAGCTTCTGGAACTTTAGGGTGTACAAACAAACTTGTAGAAAACATAGATTGATTCTTCCTATATTCAATTAATCCAGCATTTTTACCAAAACAAAACTGAGAAATAAGAAAGTGGATTTTCATAAAGTCCTTTCACTACTTCTGTATATGAAAGGTATTAAGAAACAGAATAATCAAAATATTCAAATACTGGCATAGAAAATAAAGAATAAATTAATCCCTGTATAATTCCTAAGCCATCATCATAACCAAATGTCTCTTTAATTTCCTTTGCCCTCTGGGACTTTGTTTTACAAGATTTGCTCTATCAAAACAAATAACTTAGAAAGTAATAATTGAGTTTTAAACATTCTTAATGAATGAATGACACCTGTGATTGCCCATCATAACCTCTGATCCAGATGAGGAAACCGGGGTAGCACATGTGGCTGAAATAATTTATTTAGAGGAAAACCATTTGTTTCCGCAGATCAATGTATAATTTCTGTTAGTTTCTTGAAAATAATGAAAATGCCCTACACCTCAAAGCATCTACTGACCTATTTCAAAATCAGTGTCCTCTAGTCAAAAAATAAATGGGAATAAAAATGCAGCTTATTTTAACTCACAATTTTGTTAAGAATATTCAAACAACCCAGAAAGAGTATCAGGATTATTTTAGAAGTATAGCTCTGATGTGACCCATGAAAAATGTAAGCCTTCACCTCATGCCAGGGGCAGGGGAGAAGTGGACGTGAGTGGTAAGCTCTCATTAGCCTCCCAGGTCCACTTTCAAAGATTTGAGTAATTGATACGGGAAAGCAAACAAACCAGCAGAAGATAACGATGCAATATTTGTGATAGCCATTCACACATATTTCTTTAATTTCTCTAACTTAGTCTGCTTTGGTTCTCCTTACTCTGAAAAGGAAAACGCAAATGTGTTCACACTCTCTGGAATCAGATCACTCCGTCAAAACAAATCCTCTTGAAATCGCCCAGACTCACGACAGACCCAGAAAAGGATAACTCAGTGGTCATTCTGAAAATTCTCTGCACAAGAAACACATTTGACACCCATGCCCACAATTGACAGTTGATAAAGTTCCAACCTTCAAAACTCAGTTACCATGTTGAAATTTTGAAAATCATGCAAGTGTCAGGGTTTCTTGACACTTTTTAAAAATAAAAGACCCCAAAGTAGTAAACTGGCTAGTCGATTTAATGCTAATCAACTTGTCAAATGAATTAATGACAAATCCCTGTTAATCCCAATTTGATCATTCACAGACCACTGAAATCTCTCAGAAACATACCATGTCAGCAATCTTAAACTACGGTTAAAGATTTAACAGCTGAGGTCAGAATGAGGTTTACCTCTTATCACGCCACCATCTCCTTCACAAAATGGACTGTTTTGTCCTTACTGCTGCCCCTGAACTCTTAAGAGTGATGAAAGTAAAAGCACACAGCTGATTATACCTTAAGCTATTGGGTTTGCTTCACGGCTCATTTTAAGTGTTCACCAATCTCCAGACAGGTGGTCCCACCATGAGTCTGAATCAGCAAAACTGTCTGGGCCCTCCAGCCAAGCAGGCAGGACCAAATCAGGGTAAAAGGGTGGTCGCTGAGGCCCCAGGGGAGGGGTCCCTGAGAAGCCCCTGAACATTGGCCCTGCCGCGTTTCACCATTTGGGCATTTGCTTCCTTTGAAAGGCGTCCCCATGGCAAAGAGAGCTAAAGGCAGGGTGAGAGAACGGAGTGGAGAGAGGGACGGGAAACCAACACGGGCACCATGTTGGCCACAGAGCCACAGACATTTCCACCAGCCTCTCCCACTGCAGGCGAAACAGCGATTTCGTTACAAGTGAAGGCTCTCCCTTTAAAGCCTTCAGGACTCCGTGTGCGGGAAGGAGTGGCTGTGGAAGCCCCAGGGCCCTCCGGACCTAGGAACTGAAACCCACTGTAACAACATACCAGGTGATCTGAATTCACATTCAAATTTGAGACACAGTGGTCTAAAGAAACTCTACGAATAAGATGAATGTGTGCTCAAAACCACCTATAGATCAAATAGAAATGTCCAAAACTTACCAGAGGCAAGAGACTGTGATGGGTTCACACAGCAAAGTAAGGCAATCATCTCCCAAGTCACCAATTTCCAGGAGTTTGTAACATAGCAAAGACAACGACTTCACGGGCAGATGTTCTCACTGAGCTGAAACTGGCAGGCTAGTGCTGTATGCAAATGCACAGTGACCCTCGGTGCACCCCTCACCATGAGCCTGCTTAGCATGGGAAGCCTGCGGCAACTTCACTGAGAGATTCCAAGAGCAGAAAGCCCACTGGGGAGGGAAGCCGCAGCAGCCAACTCCCCAAGGGCCAGCCTGGCAGGAGAGATGAATTGTCCTGCTCGGTCCTGCACTGATTCCAACACACTGAGGCATTTTAAGTAACTTTGCAATGACCATAAATACATAATACAGGCAAAGGAGTCACTAAACACAGCCATTTCTCCTGGCATCAATGAACTACACAACACCACCAGCTCTGCTGCCTGAGTGCTGTCAAACAGACTCCAAACGTTCTGAAACACTCTCGCCAGAGGTTTGCAAAAGGACTGCACACCTCATCTTAAAAAGTAAACTGCCTCCAGAGTTCTGCAATTAATCATGACAAGCCCCAGTTGAGAAATCCCATTTAGATTTACGGCGGTGATTTCCCTCCAGGCTTTGGAATCAACCGCGGATTACAAATTTGATGATATGGAAAAGGGGCAAACAGAAAAGAAAGAGGAAGTCAGGGTGTAACCTGCCTGGTTTCAAATCAACTGTCTTTTAAATAAAGAGATGGCATATAAAGCAGCCCTTTCACGCGTCCTGAGCTGGGACCTATCGTTAGAGACACTTAACAGGAAGGCTCGCTGTGCATTTTCACACATGTCATGTGTGAATTTCAAAGAGACATAGGATCTGCGGTGATTCCAAAGATGCTGAAAACTTGACAAGTAAGATTGAAGACCAGAACAGAGCAAAACGGGCACCAGCTCCAGTGACAGAGTTAGACAGGGAGAGTCATAACTCACAGTGTAGGCGGCCGGTTCATCCTCTCCCTGCTGGACAGTCCACGGCTCCGTGCTGTGCACCTGCCCGCAGGGGGCATGTTGCCAGGTCCTACAAGCACAGGAACCTAAATCAGGGCGAGAACGCTGTCTCTTCAGGCAAGCTGCCACCTCAAACCCAGCAATTTCTCCCCCAGTTCAAATCCTGCCATACAGATGCGATAAATGTGACTGTATAGATGTATGTAGATATGTGTACAATTTGTGTATATTATATATACCTCATTACATGTACAACCAAGATTCATTATAAGTACAGGTTAATGAAAATTAATATGGATCCCTGTGTCCGACAGTATAAAATAGCCTAAGAATCACTCAAGCTATCAAGAAAGAAGTCCCAAAGTCTGAAGAGAATAATGAAGTCCTGAGGCATAAGAAGTGTGGCCCCACTAAGCACTCTCAACGTCTCAACAGTGGTGACGTCACCCACAGGGGCTGATAATTGGTTACTGGTGTGTGGAGGCTACGCTGTCAGCTGACCCCTCTGAGTCGGCTCTGCAGGTGCGCACAGCCCAGACACAGATGTGCAGTGTTAAAAGTTCAAGGGGAGCAAGCACAGGAAAAAAAGTTTAAAAAGAAAGTCCACTTTCTCCATGGGAGGAAATAATGAACAAAGGCTGAAAACCCCACACCGGTAGACCATCGTAATACCAGATATCTAGGCTGATTTCTTTCTGCCAAATCAATGCCATATTTTCTTCTTATCCCAAAAGTACAAATATATTCTCTCCCTTTGATATTCCTTGCGCCATATCCCAAGCCCAAGTCCTCTTTATTATTCAAGGTTAATTCAAGGTCCACTTTCTACAGCTTCTTTCCCACCATGTGGATACTGTCTGCTCTTTGCTGTTCTCTCAGAAATCGTCCTCATTGGCTGTGGCATTTTTTATAACACGTTCTCACCATCTTGAAGTGTGACCTGACATTTTGTTCGTGTCTGTACAACTGGGACGTGTGTATAGGTTTGTCTACTTCTATACAGATAAACGGGATACAAGCTTGGCAAAGATGCTAAACATCTCTGAACACGGCCTTCACTCCAAACTCACTCTCATACACACAGGGTATAAAACTGCTTCAGAATAAAAACATAAACAGGTTTCATTGCTCACGTTTGTTTCTCCAAATATCTCTTCATCAGTGAATTTTCCTCAGTTTCCCCCCATCACCAACAATAACCTCCCTCCCCTTATGGGAGGGGTACAGAAAATCTAAATGAAAAGCCATTTTCAAACTCAAACACTCTAATGAAAAAAAAAAATCAACTAGATAATCATGATGTCCACTATAATTTCTTTTAAAATAAACTTTTGAAAAAAACTAACATGTACCAAATACCTACTGTGTGCCAGGCATGGGGCTGCGTGTTAATACCTGTCAGTCAACCTTTATAATAACCATGTGTGGTGTTGTTTTTCTAAATTTACAGACTTAGGCACAGAGAAATATAGGAAATTTGCCCCAGGCCACACCTCTGGTAAGAGCCAGGGTAAGTTTTCTATTTAGACATCATTTTAAAGTCCTGAGTTTAGGCCAAAAACAAAGACTATTCATTCAGAGATTTATCACCCGTGTCCCCACACACCATGCACAAGTAAATACCCACAATGATAAATTACTTAATCCTCTAATAGCTTATTTGGCCGTATAGTATCAGCATTCTCATATTTTGTTACAATGGCAAAGCCACTTATGGTTAAATTCCGCAGCTTTCTGTTGATAATATGAGTAGTGAATGTTCCCCTAACCCGAAACGATGCTTTTTTGAATGTTAAGTATCCAAAGGTCAGATCCTTAACCCATCGTCAACTATGTGTATTTGTACTCAGAAGTTCTTAAATGTTTTGTAAAAGTATTTTAAAATTTTGGGGAAAAAAAGTCTGCGTGAAGCCTTGACTCGAGGAGTGAGCACCGTGGACACTGACGGCCTCTCTCCTCGTCCGGCCTGCCGAGATGATCCGAATTCAAAGGCCGCAATAGAACGAAAGCCGCTCTGGGTTTCAAAGTGCTGCCAGAGTGCCAAGGGCAGGTCAGACGTCGGCTCACCATTGTGGGTCCCCTGGATCCAAGGTGTGCTAAATTTAGCAAGCCGGCACAATATTTCTTGTTTCTGGCAGTTTTCTGATCTTCAGCTTTCAAAGGTCTATCATGCCATGAGGTAAAATTAGCAACATCTAACCCAAAATACCGCACACATAAATGAGGCCTAAAGCAAAGTAATAATGTATCCTGTGGCTGAAGAAAAATATATAACTCTGGAAGTTCTACATGGGCGGAGTGTATGCTCATTTGCTCAATGAACACAAAATTTATTAGGTAAAATATCTAAGAGCTGTCGAGGTACTTGATTTTTAATAACCAAAAGGGAGTAACAGAAACAGCCTTACCTTCCTCACAGCCACACCCCACCCCGGGCCGGAGCAGCCTGTTTGCAGAGCTGACCATGGATGGGAAGGAACGTTCTTCACAAACATTTGGCCTTGGAAAAAGAAAAGAGCAGGGATGTCGTCAAAGTACGCGTGTCATGTGTGAAGCATTCATTTCCTCATTTTCCACAAAACCTGCCATGGCTTTAAAAACACATAAAATAACAAAGAAAAATACAAGCAATGCAAAATAAAATCAGGCCCAGGAAAAAAAAAATCGGAATAGATTTTAAAGGCCTTGAGAAATTTAGAAGAGAGACATAAAAGTCGTAAGTTACCCCGGTTAGAAAAATCAAGCTGCAAATCAAGTTCTGAGCCCTTTCAAAACTTGAAAACACAACTAAAGAATTCTCAATATCTATGAAGTAAAAGCAAGCCAGTTCATCAAAAGAAGTCTAGTTTTTTCCTGGAAATTATTTCTGAACAATATTCCACACCCATACATTTAACTGGGTTTCACATGTAATGCTTATCTAAACACAAACACTTTCCAACTAACACCATTATATTAATATTTCCTTACAGAAAGTTTGTAGGATTTTTAGATACACTATCCTAAGATTTGTAGGATTTTAGATACACTATCTTCAATTTTTAAATGTGGAGGGCTAATATTGACAGCTTGGAGTGTCAGAATTAAATTTTTTTAATTATCTTCTTGCATGATTTGAGGAATGCTTTACTTAACAATGAATGATTTTCAAACATTCTACATTTGAAAACACCACTAATTATAATGGCAAACGTGGCCAAACTTTCATAATTTTCATAGTTGCGAGATCACTCACAAGCCATGCAATGAGCCTCTTAAGAATGCAGAAATGATCCAACTTTGATATCCCTGCCCTCGGAAGTGGACGGTCTGGCTTAGTTTCCATACTCATATTCTGGGAAAACAGAAATGAGCTCCGATGTTGGGCTCTGGTCAGCCCCTGAGTAACTCCGTGAACCTGTCCAGTGACAGGCAGAGGACACAAGCACCTCACCGCACCGTCGCCCTCTGGGACGCAGTGCCTTCTCCTTATCACTTTTCTGCTGAGGCTCCAAATCTAACCATCTGACGTCATTTATAGCCCAGTCCTCACTTCCAGATAGATTTCTGAAAGGTGATTGTTTGGACTGTTAACCTCACCTAAATTGAATGAAGTTCAAGTTGAATATTATTTACGAGTCTGCACAACACATTTTAATACCCTAGTTGCATATAGTGCTGTGATGAAATAATGAATATAAGAACTGCACACAACACGAGCATACAAAAAATCATCAGGAATTGGACAGTGGGCCTAAGGAAAATTCTAACTTTTTTTTTCTTTTCTTTTTTTTTTTTTTGTAGAAACAGAGTCTCACTTTATCGCCCTTGGTAGAGGGCCATGGTGTGACACAGCTCACAGCAACCTCCAACTCCTGGGCTGAAGAGATTCTCTTGGCTCAGCGCCTGTGGCTCAAGTGGCTAAGGCACCAGCCACGTACACCTAAGGTGGCGGGTTCAAATCCAGTCTGGTCCTACCAAACAACAATGATGGCTGCAACCAAAAAAAAAAAAAAAATAGCCAGGCGTTGTGGCGGGCACCTGTGGTCCCAGCTACCTGGTAGGCGGAGGCAGGAGACTCGCTTAAGCCCAGGAGTTGGAGGTTGCTATGAGCTGTAATGCCATGGCACTCTACCCAGGGGGACAGCTTGAGGCTCTGTCTCAAAAAAAAAAAAAAGAGAGAGAGAGAGAGATTCTCTTGCTTCAGCCTCCTGAGTAGCATTAAAACCCTAACTTTTAACAAGTCCATATCAGACTCTCTGCAAACTGCTCTACATACACCTGGACACAGGCCTGTGGTTTTATTGCTGGTTGGTTGTGCACCAACTAACCCAATCAGAATCGGTTGACAGCACCTTTGTTGATTAGTCAGTGGTTTGAAGCCTTCCATCTCATGCAACCTTGAACTCAACCTTGAACTTGACCACCTCTTCCTCTTTCCACCCATCCACTCACCCACCTTTCCCTCCATCCCATCATACATCCCTCTAACAAAGACTTCCTTGCAAAGTAGGTATTTTACATGTATGATGATAGAACACTGTGCCAGAAGAGTCCTTCCAAACAAGAATTTGAATATAAGGTAGATTAGTGAGCAGCTGCAGAATATACTGGCGAGGAAAGGCAAGTTAGCTAATAAAAGACGCATTACTGAACCTGGCAATTCTGCAGATGACTATCTCCAGACACTCACGGGGAACCTGGGAATTTATCCACTAACTCCTGTAAGTGACTGGGTGAGTGAGACTCCCTCCCTAGTATTCAGGCCAAAAGCGCAGGCCAGCACAGTGAGCCTCCAGAACGCAAAGTCATTCCTCAAGCAAAGAAATGCAATGCTGGCCGGGGGAGCCTGGTAGGGGTAGAGTGGCAAGGCAAACGGACAGATGGTACAGACAAAAGCCTATATTCTCTCTGATTTGACAATCCAAGCAGAAGAGAGAGTGAACTAAAGAAATACCTACCTAAACAGAGACAAACTGTGATAGGCTACAGTGGAAGCAGTCAGGAGGCGGAAATAGAGTAAGGGAATCTTAGACGTATTAGTTAGGAAAAGCTTCTGGGAGGGTGACACCGCACCGCAGGGTGAAGACAGCTGTGACAGAGCCTCTGGATGCCTTTTGGACAGAAGGGATGGAATGAGCAGAGGCCCAGACAGGGCACGTGTCCGGCCTCCCAGGATCTTAATGCAGGTCCACGTGACTCAAACATGAAATGCCTGCTGGGTAGGCAGGGCCTTCCAAGCCCAGTCTTGGTTTTATTCCTAGTGCATAGGAAGCCACCGAGATTTTCAGGTTCCAATTTTGTGATACATTCCTTCTATGCAGATCTGAGAGGGACACGGGACGTTCTGTGACCTGAAGGCTGTTCTAGAGCTTTCTAGAGCCAGCTACCACTGCACCACCCTCTCTGACTCCTGAAAATCTCCAGTCCAAGAAGGGACAGACCTTGGGCCCCAGGACGGTTGTAAAAGATTGTGTGAGCCTCTTCAGGACGCCCCTCCTCCAGAGCCCTGAGAGTCCCCCTCACTAAGGAGGCAGATAAGCCTGACCCCTCCCCGCTCTGAGAGCTCACCAGGCAAGCACTCCCATGTGTGTGTAATAAAGTTTTCTCCGGTCAATTTGTCTGTTGTCACTTAATTTACAGGCCCTAGACCATGTGAACCTGACTTGGTACCAGGAAGGTCTTTCCTGCAGCTCATAGAAGTGAGCATTACTGATTTCAAATCAAGTTATACAGATGCCAAAGACTATTGTCTGGATTATATTGAGTCTTCAACATATACAAATGTAAAAAAAAGCATCTAACACTACGTGGAGAAATTTATGTAGCTATATGTTTAAAACTTTTGTATACCTGTTTACTTAATAATAGGTACTGTTTGTCACCAGGAACATGATGTGTGCACCTGTGTGTACACACATACTCAAGCTTGTACATGTTGTTGCTAAGTGTCTACACTTACTGAGTGCTGTTCTCTGCTTTGTGTTGGGTTCTGAAAAATGTTGGAATATATACACTGCAATCTACTAGTTATTGTGGCGTTTCTAACGGGTCGTGGTGTATTTTGAGGCTGTTTTGTTAAGGACGTGCCTGCCAGTGATTATTGTGTACTTAACAAGCTGCTCCTTTACACAGAGTGGTGGGTGTTTCTGCTAACAGAGAGCAATGTGCTGGCTACTGTTTTGTTTTATTGTAAAATCCATTATCCTGATGTTAAGATTTTTATATCATCTTTCACTTGGTCAACATCTTCTAATTATCTCTTGTCCTTTAAATATTGCTTTATGTTTTTTATTAAACAGTTGATAGCTGCATTTTAAAAAAAATCCAACTTGTTAGTTTCTATCTTTTAATAGAAGTAAATATAGTCACACATATTTTCATTACAAGTATGACTTTGCTTTTTTTTTTTTTTTTTTTTCAGTTTTTGGCCAGGGCTGGGTTTGAACCCACCACCTCCAGCATATGGGGCCAGTGCCCTACTCCTTTGAGCCACAGGTGCCACCCGACTTTGCTCTTTTTATCATCTCATTTGTGGCTTCTCTTTCCCTGCAGTTTGTATTCATTCTTTTCTCTCTTTCTCACATCTGTTAGATGGAGAATATTTTCTATATCATTTCCCACAATTTGGTTTAGTTTTAAATTATATTTCTAGTATTTCTTTATACTTTATACCTAAATCCTAAATATATGCTTTTTTTTTCTCTAACAGAATTAAAGTTATTTATTATGGAATAATATATGGGACTGGAGGGTTAGAACTTTTGCTACCTAATCTCCAGGGAGGGGAAGGGGCCTAGAGATTGAGTTTAATTATGTGACCAATAATTCAACCAATCTTGCTTCTGTAAGGAAACCCCAATAAAAGCTCTGAACACCGGGGTTCAGCAGAACTAGCTGGGATGTAAATGCACTGGTGACGAGGGTGGCGTGCCTGCCTCCACACAGAGAGGGCAGAAAAGCTCAGTCTTCTCTTCCAGAATTATCCCCACACATCTCGCTTGATTTTTCCTATCCATTTTTATCCTTTACAATAAAACTAAAATCACAAGTATAGTGCGTTCTTGAGTGGTATGAATAATAATAATTATTATTTTAACTAATAATAAAATGCCAACAATAGAAAATTATCAGAATTATCAGATTCATTGAACAGAGGTCATGGAAAGCACCAAATCTGCAGCCAATCGGTCAGAAGGAGAAGCCTGCAGCTGTCATCTCAAGGGAGAAAACCTTCTGGAGACTTTACCCTTCAACTGTAGGGTTTGCGCTAAGGCTGGCTTTTTAGTATCAAAATTGAATTTTAATATACCCAGCAGATCTTGAACAGCTGAGTTGAAACAGAGTATTACTATGTGCCTTCCTCAAACAAGAAAAAATAAATAGCTTTGTAAATTACCAAATGACACATTAAAATATTAATAGATTTTTGTAGTCAGTAATTAATCAAATCATCCATCTATCTCACCAAATTCCATGCTCGTGTATCTTCCTTATGACGCACATTTCATAGTTTATGTGTGTTTTTCATTTATTTCTTTTAGGATTTAACACTTATTTTAATTTTTTATAACTTTAATTTTTATTTCTGCTGGAATTGACAATCTGATCAATGATTTTGATAACTGCCTTCCCTGAAACTTGTTTTATTTTTGTTTTGGCAATTGATTTGAAGATTTAGACCTGATCTAGAAAGTTCTTCATCTGTCTCGTCCTCTGTACACGTATCCAGTGCAGCAGGATTTTAGGGAGACCTTTTCTTGGGCTCTCAGGGTTGTGCTTAAAGGCAGAGCTAAAGCAAAAGGCATGTTTCCACATTTCAGAGTCACCCAAAAGCTGCATATTTCTCTACATAATGTTCTTAAGGACTGGAAAACCCACTTTCCACGAGTGACAGCCACTCTTTCTTAGTTCTTTCTTCCTTCAGAGTAGAGGACTTGGGGAAGGAGGAAAGGAAACAATCTCCTGACTTCGACCCATGTGGCTGCTGGATTGAGTGACCAGACATGCAAACCAAGATGGGCTGGGTTATAAACCATGGTTGACGTTAGAGACTGCGCTGCCCTTCTCTGAGGTGACCCTCCAAGAAAGGCCAGGTTGCGGTTAAGTACTTCCCTTATGGACACGGGGCACACCATCCAAAATAGAGGGCAACAACTCCAGACAAAAGTAGATCAAATCCATCAGGCACTGTCTTGACACTACAGAAGCCACTTCACTTCCCGTCCCTACTCCTCCCAAACCAGGAGGATCCAGAAGAGGACACCGGAGAGAGAGCAGGTGTGCGGGAGCCAGACCAGCCTTTGCCACTGCCCTTGCTGATTCCTCCAAGATACCAGAGCAATAGTTACAGCTTGCAATGGCAGAGAAGGGAGACAGATTTTAAAATGTAAGTTTTCAACTAAGCTAAAAGAACTTAGTAAGGTGACATGACTAAAAAATGTTGGAATCAGCTAGTGATATGTGCTAAGGATGAGAAAAAATAAAAATGAAGATACACATGCCCTAACCCAACACTGAGCCTTCCTCCAAGCCAGCATGCTGGCTGACGGCAGCTCCCTGCACCTGCCCCTGGGCACCCAATCCAGAAACCAGGCGTCACTTTCCTGGAAATCAGTATCGGGGCAGCCCTGGAACTCAAAGTGGGGGATGGCCAGGAAGGGACGGTTTATACTTTCATACTGAGTTTGGCTTTGGGGCACTATTGTTCTTTAACTCTAAGCTACTTCCACCTGCCTCCAGACCCAGAGTTTAGCGGGCCCACATGACACCCCGACTCATCACAGATTGGCATTGCCCCCATTTTCTGGTTCACCTATGGGTCCCATTTCAAACTTTCACATAGCCCTATTTGTTCTATTGTATTTTTAAAATAGCTTATTTATCTCTGATGGGTATTTTGAGTAAAAAAGTCTCAAATTATGAACTTAACAATACTTTATTTATTAGAACTCTTGATTCATATTCTATAAACTCTTAAATATGATCCTTTTTTCTTTCAACAGCCTCTAAAACATCAGTGCTGCCTACCTGGTTCAGTGCTGCACAGAAGGTGGTTGGTAAGTCACACCTGGGCATGTGAATGGGTGACTTTGCCAGAAAAGGGCTCCTGTAATAAAGATAACATGAATGAGTTTGCCTAAAAAACATGCACAATAGTGCCTGCCACGTAACAGATGCGTAGCAAGAACTAGCTGGATGTAAAAGCTCTTAAAGAAAGTCTCAGGCTAAATTTCTCCAAGAGATATTACCTATAGGATTTATCTCCTACATCACTGCAGTGCAGTGAAATAAAGTAGATACTGCATCATTTTTAAAAAAATCAGAATCTAAAATGACACTTCCTAATGAAAACACTAATTAAAATTAATGAAAGGCACCAGGCTGCTGCTGCTGCCCTCTGACCTCTATCCCCTTGGCACGGAGAAGCCTGTGGTCTCTAATGCTATGACATAATTTGAGAACAGGTACCAAGCTGTTCCTTCCTTAAGCTATTTGTGTAAGATTCTAGAGTCAATGACCTGAAGAACGGTGACCTGAAGGGACCCTAAAGTGCCAAAAATCAAAATGAAAAGATTAAAAATGAAATCCACACTGGACGGTGCCTGTGGCTCAAAGGAGTAGGGCGCTGGCCCCATATGCTGGAGGTGGCGGGTTGGCAGGTTCAAAGCCAACCCCAGCCAAAAACTGCAAAAAAAAAAAAATCAAAAATGAATCCACCCTTATGTTTCAAAGATATATTACTATATGCTACTTCCCTCTTTGTTTTAATGCTCTAGATCTCAACATAGCTGCAAATTAATTTTTTCTGCTCCCTAAATGAATTACACGTAACTGTTTCTAAAAATGACTTCAGACATGAAAGACATTTTCACTAAATAACTGACTATTAATCTCATATTTCTTGGTGTCACTTTAGTATGAAATGTGAACCAAAATTATGCTAAACATTGCAAATTTATGGCAAACACCAGCCCTTGATTTATATTATTATAGATGGTTTATCACCAGAAGCAATCTAAACAAAACTCCATCAGATAGATGCTGCAATTTGTATTTATCTTTCCCAGCACTAAATGGTTCCCCAATTTCAGAACTATCATTAATTTCTTATAAGTGTAAATCTTTATTTCTTATCTTAATCTACAATGACTTCTCTAAGTTTTCAGAAGATTAGGTTTTACATGAAATATTCAAATAACAATTATAAACAATACTTTGTTTTCCTTGGGCAATCTAGTTACTATGGTGCATAAACTATTTAAAAGGAATGGGGGTCCACACTGATCAGGAATAGAAGGGACCAACACAGTACCCCCCGTCCTGTTAGATGGTCGCCTTACAATTCCAAATCAAAACAAAAACCTTTTCAGTGTTTGTGAATATCTTAAAATGGCTTTACTTACTACTTTAATTCTCTACTTTTATTAAATTTTCCTTCAGGGTCTTGGAAGAAAAAAGCCACTGCATTGATCTAAATAGAGAGGAAGCTGTAATGGTTATATTTATTCTTCACTTATTTTTTGTCGTCATCTCAAAGCAGAAACATTGTGAATATTCACCTGACCACAGCTCTTCAAGAGCAGAAAAGACAAACAATTCTGACACTCAGCCCGTCTCGGTATCACACTAATCTTCCAGGGCTCCAGTAATATCTTTCTGATTTGAGGACTTCACAAATGAAAAGTTTCCGCCATTTGAAACCTTCCAGCCCTGTCTCCTCTAAAATTTACAAGACAGATAGAGTCGTGTCTACAGAAGTCTTCCCCAACCAGCCTGGCTGCTACCTGTCAGGTCTATGCAGCTAATACCGTAGGAGAAGGTCAACCAAGTGTCATCATTTTGTCTTTACTCTTCATCTCCTTAGCGCACGAGGGGAAGTTCCTTATAAATAAGCTATTGATTTATAGTACACAGAAAAATACTGGTTGATTTACATTCTATCCAATAATTTTTTTTCTAATTTTTTTTCAAGCTAATGTACATTCAACACCAAGTCATAGTGGCATCAAGTGTCTCAGAAATAATGGAAATCACAAGGCTTTGAAGACACTGTGGTAAAGAATTCACAACACATTAGCAATGGTATTGAGGGCCTGTAACACACAGTATGATCAGAAATAAACTGTCCTTGAAATTAGTTAACCTTATCCTTTGCAGGCCATTGCTGGCATGTGCCACTTCTAGTCTTGGCACAGATAAACAGTATTTTCATGTTACTACATGTTTTGTAAAATTTGCAAATGTAAGAACACATTTTTTTTCCTCTTTAAAAGGACCCCCCTAGATTTTATAAGACCTGGGATCCATAAAATCTGAGGTTTACTTCATGCAGGAAGTGAAAGTCTTGTACAGTAAAAACTAAACATCACTGATGACAGGAAGTGAAGAAGACAGGAGACATGAAAGCCGTCCTGTGTTCATGAATTGTGAGAATGAATATTGTCAGAATTTCCATACTATTCAAAGCAATCTATAGATTCAATGTAATCCCTATCAAAATCACAATGACATTTTTCAAGAAACAGGAATACAATCCTAAAATTTGTATGGAACCAGAACCTCAAAGGGCCCTGAATACCCAAAGCCAACTTGAGCAAGTAGACCAAGCTGGAGTCGTCACACCACCTGACTTCAAGACATGCTACAAAGCCATGATAGTAAACACATCATGATATTGGCATAAAAACACACATGAAGACCAATGGAATAGGAGAAAAAGGCCAGAAATAAATCGTGCATTTACAGTCAATTGATTTTTGACAAAGATACCAAAAACACATAATGGGTAAAAATAGTCTCTTCGATTAATGGTGTTGGGACAACTGGAAATCTTAACAGAGGAATAAAATCAGACCTTTATCTCATATCAAATACTAAATCAACTCAAAATGAATGAAAGACTTCAACATAAAACCTCCTAAAACTTGACACTATAGAACTACTAGAAGTAAACACAGGGAAAGCTCCATGACATTGGTCTGGGCAATGCTTTTTGGATATGACCCCAAAAGCATGGGCAACAAGAGTAAAAATCTGAAAGTGGAATTATATCAAACTAAAAAGCTTCTGCTTTACCAAGGAAGCAATCAACAGAATGAAGAAACAACCTACAGAATGGGATAAAATATATGCAATATATGACACTGGGTTAAAATCAAAATACATACATTAGGAACACAAACAACACAATGGTAAGAAATCAAATGACTCGATTAAGAAATAGAAAATAGGGCAGTGCCCGTAGCTCAGTGGGTAGGGCGCCAGCCACATACACTGAGGATGGTGGATTCAAACCTGGCCCGGGCCTGCTAAATAACAATGACAACTCCAACAAAAAAATAGCGGGGCATTGCGTCGGGTGCCTGTAATCCCAGCTACCTGGGAGGCTGAAGCAAGAGAATCACTTGTGTCCAGGAGTTTGAAATTGCTGTGAGCTGCGATGCCATGGCACTCTACCCAGGGTGACATAGTGAGACTCTGTCTCAAAAAAAAAAAAGAAAGGAAGGAAGGAAGGAAGAAGAAAAGAAGAAAAGAAATAGAAAATGATCTGAATAGACATTCCTCCAAAGATAGACAAATGGCCAACAGGTATATGAAAACATTCTCAATATCACCAATTATCAGAGAAATAGAAATTGAAATTGCAATGAGATATCACCTCACATCCATTAGAGTGGCTATTATCAAAAAGGTCAAAGACAGCGAGTGTTGGAGAGGATGTGAGGACAGGGTAGCCTTTCACTAGGGGGGAAGGTGGTTTAGTTCAGCTGCTAAAGAAACAGTATGGGGGTTCCTCAAAGAATTACAAATAGATTCACCACAGAATCCATCTGGGTATATGTCCAAAGAATTAAAAGCAGGATTTTGAACAAATCTTTACACAGTCATGTTCACTGCAGCCAAGATAGGGAATCAGCCCATCAGTGAGTGAACCTATACAGTGAATGCTGTACACATGCCCAACAAGGCGCTACCCAGCCTCATAAAAGGAGGAAGTCCTGTCATTTGTGACAACACAGATGAACCTGGAAGATATCACCTTCAATGAAATTAGCCAGGCAGAGAAACGTAAACAGGGAGTGATCTGATGTACACGTGGACTCCGAGAAGCTGAAGTCACACCCGGAGAAAGTGCGCTGAGGTCGGGTGCAGAGAAGGGGATGGGGACGGGAAGAGGTTGGTCAAAGGACACAGAAATTCAGCTTATAAAAGGAAGGAAGGAATTCAAGGGACCCACTGTACAACATGGGACCTTAGTTAATAACAATGAATTATATTCTTGAGAATTATTTAGAGGAGATTTAAAATGTTCTCACCACACACACACAAAAAAACCATGTGAGGTAATCCATATGATAATTAGCTCAATTTGACCATTCCACAGATATTTCAAAACAAGTTGTACACAATAAAGATATACAATTTTTATTTGTTAATTTTAAAAAATACAAAAGCAATTACTAAAAAAAGTTGGCTGTATAATCAGACATCATTACACCTGACATCTGATGAAGATTCACACAATTATCCCACAGACTAGGGGTTACCTCAGCCATTAATTTACTAAAGACACAACTGGCACCAGGGTATATCAATATAAATCTCTGACATAAACCCTTACTTGAAAGAGCAATGTTAAATTAAAGTCAGTCCAGGTCAGATAAACATCTTTCCAGGGACTTAAGTGTCTTTTGTTAAATCTTCCCTGTACAAGTTAAAAGAGTTCAGCTTCCTTTCATCAAAGATAATTGGCCTTACCATTCAACATCCTCTTGTTTATCAAATTAAATTAAGGTCAGTACTGAAGAACTTAAGTATTATTATTAACTTAAGGGTGCAGGAAAGAGAGAAGAGGGATGGTTTCTTCAGTTACCAAGTGATGTCACCTTTCCAAAGTCAAAAGCTGAGGACAAAGGCAGGCTAAGCTTCACATAGAGACCTTATAGCAGGTGTTTTTTCCTATTGAAAAACGACTTGAATAAGTTATTAGGAAAGCTATTGTCTCATCCCTGAAATACTTAAAGACAGAGAAGATTTTCCAATTTTCCCTAGAATTACAGCTATTCCAAGTGATAACCCATCCTCAAATCGGGTCCTTTTTTTTTTTTATAATTTACTGCCTATAAAAAGAAAAGCAATAATGTTTTTTATACAGGAAGGAAAGTTACTCCTAGATCCGTTCCTGAAAGTGGGGTTCCTGGACCAGCAGCACCAGCAGCACTGGCAGGAACTTGTTAACAAACGGAATCCCTGGGCCCCTCCTCTCCTCCTGTACAGAGGGAGAAACTCTGGAGGTGGGGTCCAGCCATCTGGAGGTCTTAATGGATGCTATGGTGTGAGAACTACATCCTAGGGATGCACTGATGCTATGGTGTGAGAACCACATCCTAGGGACCCACTGATGCTATGGTGTGAGGACTACATCCTAGGGACACACTGACGGTCGGCTGGGTAGGAGCTTACCCACCCTTGCCCGATGGCCACAGCCCCCAAACACCAGTCCACTTCTCCGTGAGATCAGCGGGTATAAGAAGGTGAGGGGAGGAAGAGCAGAGAGGGGAGAGAAGGGAGGGAATCAAAAGGGGGGATGAGAAACAGGGGAACTAGCTGATTTGTATAAATTTAAACATTTTATTTTACCCTAAAAAGATCAAAGCCCAGGTCGAGTGTGCCTAGTGCCAGACTCGCTGTGGAGCAATTTGCCATTATGGAGCACAGATTACCACAGTCCGCAGTCACAGTCTGCATTACTGACCCTCAATAATCCTGATCATCTGGGGGCTGAGAAATACCCATACCCATACCCAAGTTCCACCACCCCTGGAGCAGCCTCACTCAGTGAGTCTGTCCCAGCCCAGAGCTGCAGGAGGCCCTGCTACCGTCCGGAAACCCTCCTCTCATGACCAGGAAAGAAATAATGGAACTGGCAACTTCGTAATCCAGGTTCCTGGTTTACTGGATTATAAGTGAGATGATGTTTGGATCCAGGAAATGCTGCACATATGCCCAAAAAAACACTATCCAGCCCCACAGTCGAGGGAAGTCCTGTCGTTAGTGACACCAGAGGCGAATCCTCTCTGCTCTTCCTCCCCCACCGCCTTCTTCAGACCTGCTGATCTCACGGGTGAGCAGACTGGTGTTTGGGGGCCACCAGGCAAGGGTGTGTACGCTCCTACCAGGCTGAATTAAAGGAAAACCAGGATGTCAAAGGACTATTAGAATGAAATCACAGTGCAACAACGGCAGGGAAAGAAAGTCATGTGTTCACTCAGATTTCAACACGGAAATGGCAGCATGAGAAGCTGCGTAACCGAAGTCACATTCTGATTCAAGCCACGTCCAGGAGGTAAACGTCATCCACAGCCACCTGTTACGACCTGCTCACCACTGACTCCCAGGACTGATGAGCAGCAGGGGCTCACCACTGCCTCCAGGGCTTAGAGTAACCTCGTTATGAAGTACCTCTCCGTACACTGTGATCCTGGGGACAGGGACCATTTCTGTTGGTCTCTGATGCTCCGTATCTGAGACGTATTAACAGCTGGTACCTGTAAGCTCACACAGGCAAAGGAGTGTCTGCGAGTGGTCACCTAACACAGGAGGACCAGGGACACTGCATGCCCCACCTCGTCAGTTCAGATGGGTAAGAACCTTCGCTCAAACAGGGCTGCAAGTGTTCCACGGAACTAATGTGGTTCTTGGGCTCCAAAGAAATAATCAGGCGGGGTCCAAGTGATGGTTGAGGAAGGGAGGCTTTACTCCTCCCCTTACAATTTCCACCCCACTCTACAAAACTACCCCAAATAAACCCATACAGGCAGACCCCAGCAGTTCTACAACTAACATCTCTCTCTTTCCAAATGTGTTGCCATCCTCGTCCCTCACACAAGACGCTCAGGGGCACCAGGGTCGGGCAGACACACCATTACTCATTTTAGTATCCAGTGAGTTTCAGCATGAGAGAAAAGACTGTGGATGGTCAAAGTTCTCTGTCCACAGATGCTTTAGGGTTTTTCCCCCTCTCCTCCCACTTCTGTTTCTGGCCCACCTTCATGTCACATCTGGTCCTAGCCTGTGTTCCTGCTTGAGAAGAACCTCAGGACACAAGCCCGTTAACTTGAATTGTTTCCTGCTTGTGGTTCTGTTCGGTCAGCCGCTCAAGAATCTCACACCAGCCAGCCGTCCTGACCCATCTTCAGATGGAGTGACTTTTCCCCCACTCCCTCCTGCCAACCAGAATCTCTCCTGCAGCAACCTGCAGCCTCCCACACCCTGGGGAACGGCAGGGGAAAGAGGGAGGCCCAGCATGGAGAGCTTGGTCAGGTGCACAGATAGGACTTTCCTTGACAGCCACCTCGGAAATATTATTATATTGTGTATAATATTATTATACATATTGTGAAAGGAAATAACGATTATAAACCGTGTCTCACTAAAGCATATACAACTAAACTGAAACAACATGGCCCTAAGGAAACTCTCAACACCTCTGTAATAAATAGGCAGGAAAAGACTGGGAGAACTTAGAATCCAATGCTGACCACTGTCTCATGGGATTATGAGTCTTTGCCTGTTTTATACTTCCCAGATTTTTTGGTGAGAGTGTCTACTTATATAATTTGGAAAATTACCATTTAAAAAAAAAAAAAGCACGAAGGTTCAGACTCCCAGTTTAGTCTCCACCTAAATTAGTATAATTCAGACTGGCTATGAAGATTTTTACGGGTTTTATAAGTATTAAAAACAAAAAGGGGAAAATAATTGATATCATAGAAATACGTGTATATTTCAAAAAAAAATTACCGTCCCCAATACTCAACAGCATCTGAGCTTCCTCTAGACGCAGACGCATTGTAACCTACACCTACGTTGTTGTCTTTCCTCCGAGACATTCAGAGTTGCTGAGTGATTGACCCAGTCACTGTAATATTGAGACACTAGCAGGAACTGGCTGTTTAAAATAAAATTTCCTTCAAATATGCGACTCTTAGCCTTTTAAAAATTTTTTATAGCCTTCTCACATGTGGGTTTTTCTCTCTTCTTCCTAGATTGAATCATTTAAGTTTGTTGGAAAAGGCAGAGTAGAGAATTAATGCTTCCAAAGCATCTAGGGTGTGCTGGCGCTGGGTGAGGCGCCTTACGTACACAATCACACAGGGTTCACGACTCTCACAGGGAAACTCCCCAAACAACCAGCTCCTCTCCACTCCCAGCACCTGCTCTTTAAAGCAGGAATGTTTTGTAGTTTGTAGTTCTATCAAGTGTCCCTGATCCCATGTTCAGTGTCTTACTTACACGAGCAGAGAAAACAAATAGAAAGGTAGAAGGGAGCAAGGGAGGGAAGGGAGAGAGAGGAGATGGGAAGGGAGGCATCTGTGTGCGATGCCTGATTCTGTGTGTACATGTACACCAGATAGGTGCGCGCACATATACAAACACACACACACGTGCACACCAACAAAACGCACACATGTTAACATACAAATACATCAATCAAATGCATCTGCTGTGGATACACTTATTTGTTATTCGGCTCATTTTGTTTAACAAGGGTCAGAGATAAAGAGAAATTGAAAGGCCAATTTCAAAGTACAAAAGAGGGTTTCTGGCTACACTTCTTTTGCAGGGTAACTTCTAACTCCCAGAACACCAGTATTATGATCTGTCTCCCTAGGGAAACCTCTGCAATTCCTGCCCCCAGCGATCAGCACCTCCGGACTCCCGTCTTGCTCAGGGCCTGGCCTGTTCCCCTGCACAGCCGCTCACGCACTCCCCTGACTTTCTTGCTCTTTGCTATTGGCCTGTATTCTAACGTTCTCTTTCCTACAACACATGTCTTTGAGAAGAAAAGCCACTTCTTAATATCGCCCGTCGTGCCCAGCCTCCTAGACATTTCCTAGGTGCCACATGAGTTGTTACCTGAGGCCTGACCCCTCACCCAGGGCCCCACAGAGTTCTGTTTCTCCAGCTGTCTCCACGTGTGTGACATGGGCTTTGTGCATCAGCCACTTAGGCCCAAGTCTGTTCACGATGCTGTTAACACCGTGAAGGCAGAGCCAGGGCCTTGTTCATCTCTGAGACCTCATCGGGGCCTCCCAGGGCAGAGCACACCACAGCCACTCCATACATACCAGTTGGTTTAAATTGAGAATGGAATTCTGGGCTCAGCACCCATAGCTCAGGGAGTAGGGAGCCAGCCACTTTCACCAATGCTGGTGGGTTTGAGCCCAACCTGCTAAACAACAATGACAACTGCAACCAAAAAATAGCCAGGTGTTGTGGTGGGCACCTGCAGTCCCAACTACTTGGGAGGCTGAGGCAAGAGAATACTTAGGCCCAGGAGTTTGAGGTTGCTGGGACCTGTGACGCTACGGCACTCTACTGAGGGTGACATAGTGAGACTCTGTCTCAAAAAAAAAAAGAATGGAATTCCGATATATCCCCAGGTCATCTACAAGCAGAGCTGTCCGATGACCCACAGGAGGACAAGGAACTCACCACTCCTTCTTTAGGGATACTTAACATTAATAAACATTTTATTTTAATTTTTTTTATTAAATTATAGTTGTGTACATTAATGCAATCATGGGGTACAGTATAGTGTTTTCATATACAATTTGAAATATTTTCATCAAACTGGTTAACACAGCCTTCAGTTCATTTTCTTAGTTATTGTGGTAAGATATTCACAAGGTATTCACTTGTACCCTTGTGAGATAAACCAT
>CAUYQV010150993.1:0-21655 GCA_963574575.1 Galagoides demidoff | reverse complement strand
TTTGTGATGTGGACCATTCTTGCTGGGGTTAGATGGTATTTCAGGGTAGTTTTTATTTGCATTTACCTAATGATTAACAGTCTAGTGCAAATGTCCTCATGAATATGAATTATATTTAATACTGAAAATGTTGAAGACATTTTTATTCTATCAATAGTGTTAAGACTAACTTCATTTACTAAATATTGTCTCAGATCATACAGAAATATCTCGTACATATAACTCATATAAAAATAGTGACACAGAAGCAGATCTTGTAGAATTCATTAAGATTTTTCATTTGCCAACTCCCAAATAGTTTTTCTTCCCCCATTCAGACCATCTAACCTCCACTACCTGTTTCATTGCCCTAAGCAATTGTTGGCTAAGCAACTTTACATTTGCACTTCTCAAGAATGACTTTTAGGTAAAAGAAGTATAAAATTTATACATCAGAAACACAGAACTTAGATCTAAACATCATTTTTTTAAGAAAAAAAAGCCTTAGGTAAAGTCCTATTTATGGCAAAGTAATGAGGAAAAGTACCTTAAACAAAGATATTATTGTTATGTAAACTTTAAAGTCAATGCCTTTCCCACAATAAAAGTTTCTACTGGTTTAGGTGCCAAGAGTGATGTGACCTTTCAAATGGAGATTTTCTTTATAGATGTAAATTTCTCTTTCAGAGTTTTAAAATAGCTAGCTAAATTCCAGAATGTTGTACTTGTGAGACCAATTTAGTTAGGTTGCCTTTTAATATAGTTTTCATTTATTAACTATATTACTGAGTTCAGGGCAGGGCCTATTAACAAATAAAGCTGAACCCACTTACTACTCTTGGCATTCAGTGAAGAAAAGGAAGACAGAAGACCTAAAAAGGGATTGGTGGTGCTTTTACTATGTTCCTCAAAGAGATCTCAGAGCTGCCAGAAGTCTCTTAGGTTACTTTATGTGATGACCAGAAGTCTTGTTACTGAAAATTTGGTACTTGTCATCAGAAGCCCCATCAGAAAGAGGGACAAGTGGTTTGAGGAGAAGAAAATGTTATTACTTTGCCAGCAAAGGAGGAAAATGGCAGACAATGATCTCAACATCCAAATTCCTGCTTCTGAGCAGAAGCACAGAGCTTTTAAAGGTTCTGATCTCATAATCCCATATTGGACCAAGAGAATCTTCTGGCCTCTGCCTGGATTTATTCAATTTTTCAGCTGAGAGAATTTTGGGACATGTGCCCGTCCCATCTTCAGTCAAGATCTTGTGACCTTTGCCCAGAGGATCCCTTTGGGAATTATCTCCTGTGGCACAAAGAACAAGAAACATTCCTTGCCCTTCTGGACCACTGGCCTGAGGCAGAGATGCAGGTTACAGTTCCTATAAATTTGGGGAGACAGAAAATATTTTTTCCATTTCTTGAAGGCCATTTCCTTTGCAACACTCTAATATATTCTCTTAATAGTCTTTTTGTCCCCTGACTATACAATGGAGAAAGTAGGAACTTGAAGGGGAATATATCAATGATTAAAAGAAAACAGGATGAAAGATCAAAAGCAGCAAAAGGAGGGGCAGAGAAAAAAGGAAGAATGAGTCCTAGAGGAGCCAGTCTGGAAAGACCTTAAGTTTTCCAGAAAGGCCAATGAAATTTTCCTTTTATTTTTCAGCAAAATTATGCCAAAAAAAAAAAAATGGAAGCAAGCAGAAGGACAAAATACACAATTAAAAAGGGGTTTCAGTTGATTAAAGGAAAAATTCCCATTGGTGAAATAGGATCCAAAAGAAAACAGACACATTTTAAAATATATGTGTATATATATATATATACACACACACATACATATATATATATATATATATATGCCATACTCTGTAAAATAATTTAAAGAGGTTTATTCCGAACCAAATTTGAGGACCATGACCTAGAGCCACACCCAAGAAGCTTTGAGCAAGTAGACTCACTGTGGTAGGGTTATAGCTTAGTTTTCTATATTTCAGGGAGACAGGAATTACAGGTAAAGTCATAAGTCAATAGGTAGAAGGCATACATTGGTTGGGCCCCAAAAGATGGGACATCTCAAAGCAGGGGACTTACAGGTTATAGGTATGTTTAAATTTTCTAGCTGACAATTGGCTAAAAGAGTTAGGTTTTGTCTAATAGACAAGGAGTCAGCTAAAAGGAATACTTAAGATAAGGGTCTGTTAATCAGAGACAAACTACTGGACATATGCCCAGATCCAAGTGGCTTTTCATGTACATTGAGGACCTGCAGATATGTATTGCAGAGCCTTAGGTCTGTTAATGAGACAAAAAGGACATCTTTATGAAGGGAAGATGACATAATGAGATATGTCTAATCTCCTCTCTCATGTCTAGTAATTTTTAGGGTATCCTCTTGGCCAAGAGGGTTTAGTCAGTCAGCCACTGAGGGAGAGCTTTAAGATTTTATTTTAATTAATATGTATGTGGTTGGATAATTAAGTTCATGAACTCATTCTTTAAAAAGTACTACATACCTCATTGCTAAATATCACCATGGTCACCTTTGAAGTACTCCTGTTGGCCTTCTGGTGACAATAGTGATAATCAGCAGTGAAGTATGTTTTTAAAGGATGCTTTTGAGAACTTAATTGTCAGACAGCCTATGAGGATTGCTCTGATGGTCATTCCAGAAAAATTTCCAAATTTGCTTTGAAGTTTGGACTAGGTGCTGATGGTGGTACATAGCTTCCCAAGGGGAGCACTTCAAAAATGACCATTGATATTCAGTAATCAGGGATATAGCACTTTTTCTAGGATGAGTTTGTGAACTTAATTGTTAGACTTCATGTGTGTGTGTGAGAGAGAGAGAGTGTGTGTGTATAAATACACTGAAAGTCAGCTTTTAATTAAGTTGACTTGTGACCATAGAGCTCTTGAAATCTTTTCAAATCTATCATTATCAGATTTTAGCTGGCATAAACAGCCAATATTCCTGGCTTTTGAACTTTTTATTCTTCTTTTTCTAAACCAAGGATATTTATCAAGTGACTCAGAAGCAAAACCACTAAGCCTTTTAAGACTAACCAAGGACATTGGAAACATCTCTAAAGAGGTATAATGAAGCAGTTCTCATAAGCTCCAGAGCCACTCCAAAGACAGCAAGAAGAAAAAAGAGACTTAGAAACAGGATAACCATAGCTGTACATGGAAGGGAAAAGGATCAATAACAATGAAGTATTCTCAAAAGGCAAAAGTCACACAAATATGAATTTGAAACAATAATTCAAACTAAATTTTATACATGTTTCTTTTTTATCCTGAGTTAAAGGATTTACATGTCTAAGGGACTGGTTTCTTGACTGAAGGTCATAGCATTGAAATGAGAATCCTAGCCACTGGATTACAGGCTGTGGTGTATTTTTTTGAAAATCCTGCAAGAGATTCAAAACAGGCCGTTTGAGTGTACAAAAGATGTTAGCTTTGTTTAAAATCTGATTTCTGCCTTTTTTTGATCTTGCCAAAAGGAGATTTTTTAAGGCTATTCTTTTTTTTGCATTTTTTCATAGGTATAAATAAGATACCTATTTAAGACAAGAGCGATCTAATAAATTTTCTTCTAAATATAGCTAATTTATTTATTCCACAAGCAACTCAAGCCAATAAGCCTTTTACATGGAAAGTCCCAGAGGTAATCTCCTAGGTTTAGAGTACCATGGATATAAGTGGTATTTTAAAAACAGGGCCAGAAGATAAAGCTTCCCATGATTCCAAAGAAAAAAATCACTCCCCAAAATAGGTTAAGATAGAAAAAGACTCTTGTTGCCACCAATGGTTAAGAATGTTATCTTTGGTATTCCGCAAATTTGTGGGGACCCTCCAGTTACAGATACATTAATGTGTGACGTCAAGTAGATGTGGAGATTGGACCTTCCCAGGATTAACTAGGCAATAAGGGTTGAGATAACAAAAGCCTTTATGGATAGGACTTCTGATTAAAACAAACTTTCCTGACAGCTTCTTACATTCAGAACAAATATCCCCCTTGCCCTCTGAACATTTACCTAAAATCAACTGACAAAAGGCAGATTAACAGAAGAAAGGGCATACAAAATTTATTAGGAGCATACACATGTGCACAGAAGTCACACAGAATATGAAACTTCAAAGAAAGGGCTAGATAGTTAACACTTTTTTACCATTTTAAGGTTACAGAAAGCATAGAGGCTTGGTGGTTGAAAAGACAAAGTGTGGGAGGAAGAGAGGAAAAAAAGGAATGAGGCAAAGATGGTCTGGTTATATAGATGAAATCTTACAGGCAACAGCTCTCAGAAAGAATAGGGGGTAGTCTGTGGTTGAATGCACATTTCCAAGGTCTGCATAAAGAGGAGGACATGAGAGAAAGCCTGGATGTTTATTTTACTAGTATAGATTTCTCTCTACAGATGCAAATCTCCTCCATAAAAGGCAGCTAGCTTTTCAGGGCTATTCCTTCATGCAGGCCTTCTGAAGAGCCCTCTTGAAAAATGTCAAAGAAGTATATTTTGGGGTGAACTACTTTCGATTTCCTTTGAAGTCATTCTAAATTATATTTTACTTGTTATAAGTAATGCTGCATTTCTTTGTGTTTGTTTATATGTTATTATATGTGAATTACCTGCTTATATTTGTTGCTTTTTTGGGGGGTTATTCATTCTTCTGGGTAGATGCTTAGTAATGAGATTTCAGGATCAAATGAGTGGTCAAATTTGAGTTCTTCTAGGATTCTCCATACTTCCTACAAGCCATCTTATGGATTTGGAAAAAGAAGAACAATCTAAGCCTAAATGTAGCAGAAGAAAAGAAATATTCAAAATGAAACCAGAGATTAATGAAATTGAAAACAAAAGAATCATTCAAAAAATTAATGAAATAAGGAGTTGGTTTTTTGAAAAACTAAACAAAATAGATAAACCTTAGGCCAGACTAACTAGAAATAGAAAAGTAAAATCTCTGGTAACCTCAATCAGAAATGATAAAGGAGAAATAATAACTGATGTCACAGAGATATAAAAGATTATCTCCAAATACTACCAGAAACTATATTCCCAGAAATTTGACAATGTGAAGGAAATGGATCAATACTTGGAATCATACCCTCTCCCTAGATTTAGCCAGGAAGAGATAGATCTCCTGAACAGACCAATTTGAAGCACTAAGATCAAAGAAACAATAAAAAAATCTCCCAACAAACAAATGCCTGGTCTGGATGGCTTCACACTAGAATTCTATCAAACTTTCAAAGAAGAGCTTATTCCCATGCTGCAGAAATTATTCCAAAAAATTGAGGAAGGAATCTTCCCCTAAACATTTTATGAAGCAAACATCACCCTGATACCAAAATCAGGAAAAGATCCAACTAAAAAGAACTTCAGACCCTTTTCACTAATGAATATAGATGCAAAAATTTTCAACAAAATTCTAGCTAATATATTGCAGCTTATTATTGAAAAAGTCATACATCATGATCAAGTAGGTTTCATCCCAGGGATACAAGGTTGGTTTAAAATACACAAGTCCATAAATGTTATTCACTGAATCAACAGAAGCTAAAACAACGACCAGATGATCTTCTTAACAGACACCGAGAAAAAGGATTTGATAAAATCCAGCATCCTTTTCTAATTCAAACACTGAAGATTATAGATATAAGTGGCACCTTTCTTAAACTGATCAAAGCTATCTATGACAAACCCACAGCTAACATTTTACTGAATGG
Source organism: Galagoides demidoff (assembly GCA_963574575.1). NCBI lineage: Eukaryota > Metazoa > Chordata > Mammalia > Primates > Galagidae > Galagoides > Galagoides demidoff. The sequence continues at coordinate 15,946 of CAUYQV010150993.1, read as the reverse complement.
AGTAAAATTGAAAGCTTTTCCTCTCAGAACTGGAACCAGACAAGGTTGCCCTCTGTCACCATTACTATTCAACATAGTGCTGGAAGTTCTAGCCAATACAATTAGGCAAGACAAGGAAATAAAGGGCATCCAAATGGGAGCGGAGAGGTCAAACTCTCCCTCTTTGCTGATGATATGATCTTATACTTAGAGAACCCCAAACACTCAACCATAAGACTCCTGGAAGTCATAAAAAAATGCAGTAATGTCTCAGGATATAAAATCAATGTCCACAAGTCAGTAGCCTTTGTATATGCCAAATAACAATCAAGATGAGAAGCTAATTAAGGACACAACTCCCTTCACCATAGCTTCAAAGAAAATGAAATACCTAGGAATATACCTAGCAAAGAAGGTAAAGGATCTCTATAAAGAAAATTATGAAATCCTAAGAAAGGAAATAGCAGATGATATTAACAAATGGAAGAACATACCATGCTTGTGGCTGGGAAGAATCAACATTGTTAAAATGTCTATACTTCCCAAAGGAATCACCTATTCAATACCATCCTTATTAAGATGGTATTGAATCATCATACTTTCAAGATTTGGAAAAAATGATTGTGCATTTGGTCTGGAACCAGAAAAAAACCCGTATAGCTAAGGCAGTTCTTAGTAATAAAAACAAAGCTGGGGGTATCACCATACCAGATTTCAGGCTGTACTACAAAACCATAGTGGTCAAGACAGCATGGCACTGGCACAAAAATAGAGACATAGACATTTGGAATCAAATAGGAAACCAGGAAATAAAACTAACATCTTTATTTTTTTTACAGTTTTTGGCTAGGGCTGGGTTTGAACCCGTCACCTCAGGCATATGGGGCTGGCGCCCTACTCCTTTGAGCCACAGGTGCCACCCTGAAACTAACATCTTATAACCACCTAATCTTTGATAAACCAAACAAGAACATACCTTGGGGGAAAGATCTCTTATTCAATAAACAGTGCTGGTAGAACTGGATATTCACATGTAAAAGACTGAAACTGGACCCACACCTTTCTCCACTCACAAAAATTGATTCAAGATGGAGAAAGGACTTACATTTAAGGCATGAAACAATAAAAATCCTCAAAGAAAGCATAGGAAAAACACTAGAAGATATTGGCCTGGGGAAAGACTTCATGAAGAAGACCACCGTGGCAATTGCAACAACAACAAAAATAAACAAATGGGACTTAATTAAACAGGAAAGCTTCTGTACAGCTAAGGAGACAACCTGAACAATGGGAAAGGATATTTGCATATTATGAATCAGACAAAAGCTAGGTAACTTTCTCTGATGACAAACCCACAAAAGCTAGGTAACTTTGATAACTAGGATCTATAGAGAACTCACATTAATCCACAAGAAAAAAGTCAACAATCCCACAGATCAATGGGCAAGAGACATGAATAGAATCTTCTCTATGAAGACAGACGAATGGCTAACAAACATATGAAAAAATATTCATCATCCCTAATTATTAGAAAAATGCAAATCAAAACCACCCTGAGATATCATCTAACCCCAGCAAGAATGGCCCACATCACAAAATCTCAAGACTGCAGATGCTGGCGTGGATGTGGAGAGAAAGGAACACTTTTACACTGCTCATGGGACTGCAGACTAATTCAGCCTTTTTGGAAAGACGTATGGAGAACCCTCAAAGAACTCAAGCTAGACCTCCCATTTGATCCTGCAATCCCATTACTGGGCATCTACCCAGAAGGAAAGAAATCCTTTTGCTATAAGGACACTTGCACTAGACTGTTTATCGCAGCTCAATTTACAATCGCCAAAATGTGGAAACAGCCTAAATGCCCACCAACCCAGGAATGGATTAACAAGCTGTGGTATATGTACACCATCCATACTGTTTAGCCATTTAAAAAATGGAGACTTTACAGCCTTTGTGTTAACATGGATGGAAGTGGAACACATTATTCTTAGTAAAGCATCGCAAGAATGGAGAAGCATGAATCCTATGTACTCAATTTTGACATGAGGACAATTAATGACACAGAGAGGGTAGGGGAAGGGGAGAGCAGAGAGAGAAAGAAGGAGTGAGGGGGGTGGGAGAAAGGAAGGGAAGGAGGGAGGGGGTGGGGTCTTGGTGTGCGCCACACCTTTTGGGGGCAAGACATGATTGTAAGAGGGACTTTATCTAACAAATGCAATCAGTGTAACCTGGTTTCTTGTCCCCTCAATGAATCCTCAACAATAAATAAAAAAAATAAAAAGCAGATTGCCACTGTATACCTGGAAAATGAAAGGGAATGAAAGATATGCAGGAGAATTGAGGATAGTTGTAGAATAGGGGCCCAGCTCGTGTTTTTATGAAGTTTTACTGGGACACAGCTACACCTCTGTTGCACACACAGGGTAGACTTTGGATGGAGACACTAGACCAGCATTTTCAACCCTGGTCACTTAGCTGATGAGTGAGCCTTCTGACTGCCCAGCAGGTCCATCTGGACACAGCTTCATTTTCATTCAACCCTAACAACTGCTGCAAGGTAGAAATTATCCCTTTCAGTTGGGGCAATTAAGGATGTAATGCACTGAGGTCTACTAAATTTTGTAAGGTCTACTAAATTTTGTAAGGTCCATAGATACATCCTGAAAGAGCATGTGCAGAGTAAATATTTGTGGGAGACACAGAACCCACTGAGCCCAACATTGTCAAGGACAGCTAACGTTGGACAAACACTCCCACTGCTGGCTCTGGTCTAGAATCCTCGGATGTGTCACCTGACTTAATCCTCTAAGCCGTTCTCTGAGGAGGACACCACCACTAGCCTCACTCCACAGCAGAGAAATGAGGCTCCAAGGAACAAAATGAATCTCACACAATGGCACAAGCAGGATATGGAAAGGAGAGCGTTCAACCAAGGGTGGCTGGCCCCGTTCTTAAGACCTCCTCCTAGAAGGGTGCATGTACCCCAAAGCTTGGCATTCAGTTTTGGGGATCCAGGAGCCTCCTAAATGCATTGAGGGCCCCACCCCACAGATGGCCCAGGGAGCCCCCGGTGATGCTTGGCCCCAAACACTTGTGACTGCACATCCCACAGCTCACCCTGCCCTGCCACCTTGTTCTCATCTCTTGTCCAGCCTAAAACCTTGTGCCCCAGGAAACCGCCTGAGACTGCCTGGGCTAACAGACCTGCCCCACTGGCCTCCTGGCTAAACATCCTGCTAACTCTCCCTGTTCTGCCTTCACCAATGTGACTACCTCTCCGGTCCCTGAAACACCTTTCACCTACAGCCAATAATTCTGTTCGTTCAACTTGACTTTCTCTTTTAGGCTAAGAATTTTGTCATATATGAAACAATTTTAGGCTCAACTTGCCAGATTGCATTTATGGAGGAATGTTCTTGGCTCCTAGTTCAGGCTACCCAGTCACCTGCTCTGGGCACTTTAACGCCTCCCATTTTGTCTGTTACTTCTAAGCCATCGATCAGTAGGTGTGCTGACAACAGCCTTTCTTAGTTTCAATGTATCATTTATTTCTGAATCATTTTCCTCTCATTTAGAGGATGGAGGGGAGAAAAGCAAGGAGGAAGCTCTGCTATCCTGCTTGGTGGCCCCAACACATTTGTGTTCAGGGTCTGGAGTTTACACACAAGAAACACACAGGACTCTGGCAGAGCATAGGCGAGAAGCAGGGGACGGGGAGGCATCCTGGTGCTGCCTGCTCAGGCTAGGTTGAGGGACCAGCAGGTCCAGAGGCAGAGGACAGGAGCGCATGGGGGGAGGAGCCTGTGCCAAGCACTGACTAGGATACAAGTGGACTCAGGGAGTTGCTGCTTGGGGGCCGCTTGAAGGACTGGGCAGCAGAAGTGAATCTAAGAAAGTTCAGTCCCCACATGGGGGTTGCAGCAGGGAAGTATGGGGACAGGAGTGGTCTCCCGCAGGCTTGGGTGCTGGCCTTTCCTGATTGGGCTGTGGGCCTCAGGGTTGGGGTGGCTCCCAGTAGCTGCCCAGAACCAGGAGGACAGGGATTTAGCCTGGACCCACAGGTGGGCCCAATGCCCCCAAGGGTCCTGGGGCTGGACTGGCAGAATCAGAAGCCTCCATCAGGGTGTCCCCATGGTATCCTGTGACCCTGAGGAGGGAGATGAGGAGGAAAGTCAAACAGAATGAATCCTTTCCTTGGCCTTCTTTCCTGTTCTTTTCTCCTCCCCTGTCCCTGTTACCTGGTCACCCCGTTACCTGCCTTCCCTGTCACCTGCTCCAGCCCGGCCCATCCTGTTCCCTAAACCTTCTACCCAAGTACTGTTGGCTAATTCCTCCTGCCCTTCTTCCTCTAGGGACACAGACTGAGTCCAAGCCTGGGGTTTGGGGGCACCAGGAAACCCTCGGCCTATCTCTAAGGTCCATTTCTAAGGGAGACAGCGTTGTGAAAAATAATACATATTTAATTGAGCCTTAGTTATACTTGCCTCTGTGCCCTCTGTCTGCATTGCCTCCCAGGCTGCGCCTAGGCCCACTTACCCGCCCAGGCCCCACTCACCGGCGCCTGCAGCTGTGGAGGCCAAACAGGACTCACAGCACCAGGCCTATGGCCACAGGGAGTCCACACAGCACAGAGATCAGAAGTCTGGGGGCAGAAGAATACGGGTAGAAGGGGGCACTGGATTTCCTGCAGGGAGGAGAAAGAAAGGGGTGGACTTAGCTGGGATGTCACCTACTCCAATTCTGTCACTCAGTCAGGTCCTTTGTGGCTAGAGTGTTCCTATAAAGACTCACCTCAAAATGAGACACATGGGAGGGGACAGGGTGTGCAGGGGTCTCTGAACCTTAGAGGAGACCCTACTGGAGGGAACCCTGGAGGCTTGGATGGAAGGCTGGCCTGCAGAAGACCAAGGGAACATTCTGAGGGATAGGAGGGATAGAGCCAGGGAGCAGGAATGCCCTGAGCAGGCCAGGCAGGGCAGGACCTTCAGATTGGCCCAGACTCAGGAGGCTACTGAGGCTAAAGAGATAGGCAAAGTTGCCAGGACAGGAAAGTCCCCAGAACCAGAGCAAGGCAGGCCAGGGCTAGGGCCACACAGAGGGGATGGGAGCAACAGTCAGGAAGCCTGGGTCTCTGCTCTGTCTCTGCCCCTGAGTGGCTCTGGTCCTGCACCATTTCTGGGTCTCATTTCTTCTGCTGTGATATCTTGGCTAATCCTGAAGATGCCCTTGGGTCTGAGTCCTGAGAGGCTTCTCCTCCCCCATGTCTGTGGGGCCATCAGGGAGGGAGGAATCCCCCTAAGGGTTCCACGTGCCACAGCCCTCCCTACTGGGAGCCTTTTAACAGAACGCTTGCTTTACTGGTTGAAAGCTATTCTGTGGCATCTCATGGCTGTTTGAACTTGTATTTCCCCGTAAGTGTGGGCCTCACATGTCTGCTTTTTAGATTTCCTATCCCCAACCCTGCCTGTCACGGGCTGCACCCGTTTTCCATTGGGATTCTGGTCCTTCTCTTCAGTGGCATGAGCCGCTAGTGCATTACCAAGCTGGTTTCAGATATTCTCAGTTAAGTTTTCCCAGTGCATCATCTGCTTGACAGCTTTTCCCATAGTGCTCGACACTGAATAAAATTCCTCGATGGTGATGTGATCAAAGTACTTTTTCCTCGTAATTTGTGCTCATAAGATTTGTATAAGCCATCCTTCCTCACTCCTGGGTCATGCAGGTATACCTCTGCAGTATTTTTTTTCCATTTAATTTATTACTTTTCTTTTTCACATATATAAATCGAAGCCATCTGGAACACATCTATTTATATGTTTAAGTAGGCATCCAGTTTTGGGTTCACTTTAAATTTTTTCTTATGTTCCACCAGTTTCCTCAAGGATGCCAGCCAGATAATAAGCCCTTTCTCCCACTGATCTGGGTGCTGCTTTATCTCAAAGTCCATTCCTCTTTACACACAGGCCTGTCCCAGCTCTCGGGCTGTTTCCATTGTTCCATTTATCAGTTCTTGCACAAGGACCTCGTGGTATCAGTTTTATCACATTTGCTAAGCATGTCCTCTCTTCATTTTTACTTATCATGGTTGAATTAGCCAGTCACCCATCTTCTGTTTAAATTCAGTTTGGGAGTTAATTTATCAAGTTCTTTAAAAGAAGATAAACCAAAGTCATATTTGGAATTATGTTTAAAGACTTTGTAACTTCAGAGGAATTGACATTATCATAATATTATTGTTTCCTCCAATGTCATGGACTATTTCTGTTTATTCAGATCACCTGTCATTTCTTAGCAGTTTAAAATTTTCTCCAAACAGGTCTTGAACTAATTCTTCTTAGGCACTTTTTAGATGTTGTTGTTGTAATGAGTAGTACCTTATGTGATTAGATTTTCTACGATTGTTCTTGATAGAGAACTCCTTCTGATATTTGTCACTGGCTCTTGTACCTGGCAGCCTTGCTAAACTCTCTTGTGAGGTCTAACAGTGGGTTGCTTCAGCCTAATTTCTCTCCAAGTAGATGATTCCATCATCTGCAAGGGTGAGTTGCTTTTCTTCTCATCCAGTTCTCTTTTTTCCTTCTCTGTTTTCCTTTTCTTCTAGCTTTGGGCAGGACCTTTAACACTATACTGAGCATTAGGGAATGGCTGGGGAGAGCCTTAATTTGAGTTTGGATTTTCTCTACTCAGCAATATTTAGTATAGTCATTGGCATGCAATCTTTACCAAGTTACATCTTCCTAGCTTTATTTTATTAAGAACTTTTTCTTAGTTTCTTAGATTATAAATATTTTGAAACTTCTCAGAGATTTTTCTGCATTGGTGGACCTTTTCCTGTAGTTTATTTTTTTGCTTCATTTACATTAATGGATTTTCTAAAGTTGAACTAGCCTTTTAATTCTGGGATGAAATTTACCTGATCATAATACATTCTTTTTAGTGAGCTAGTTTTATTTTATTTTTGACTCCATGTGTATCAGGGAAATGAACCTATAATTTAATTTTCTTGTCTTACACTTAACTGCTTTGCAGACTTTAAGGACACCGGCCATTTAGATGGGCTAGGCTGCTGTGGTTGTTTTCTGTTTTCTGCAACATCTTATATGAAATATGAATCAAATGTTTCTTGAAATGTTGGTGATACCTGTAAATCCATCTAAGCCTTTGGATTTCCTGTGAGAATGGATCTTTATCGAGCATTTTAATTTCTTTCATATGTATGAATTTATTCAAATGTGTATTTTCTTGTGCTAGTTGTGATTTTTATATGTTTTTAAGGATTTCTCCACTTTTAAGATTACTTATGAGATTTAGTTCATGTTATATTAATATTTACTAAAAAATCTTGGTAGAATGAGTGTGTGATTACTTTCCTGTTTTTCTTCAATTAGTTCTTTATATTTTCTTTTGACATATCTTGACAAATGCAAGTGTATTCTATTAAACTTTAAAGGAATGAATTATCAATTTCCCTGATCTCCATTTTAAAAATTGATTTGATTTCCTTCAACCCTCACCATCATTGTTTTCTCCTCTCTATTTCTCTGGGCTTGGTCTGTTGCTGACTTCCCATCATCATCTTCTTCTTCTTCTTCTCTTTTTTTTTTGTTAAATCATAACTGTTTACATTAATGCAATCATGGGTACAATGTGCTGGTTATATTTATATACAATTTGAAATATTTTCATCAAACTGGTTAACACAGCCTTTACGGCATTTTTTTAGTTATTGTGTTAATACATTTATATTCTACACCTAGTAAATTTCCCATGTACCCTTGTAGGATGCACCGTAGGTGTGGTCCCACTAATTATTCTCCCTCCACCCAATCTCCCCATCCCCTCCTTCCCATCTTCTTGAGTTGACTGCTTAGCTCATTTATTTTTCACCTTTTATGTTTTCCAATAAATGTATTATTTCTAGGTACTAATTGGCTTTGTTAATATTAGCATGCCCATACATTTTGATATACAGTATTTAAATTATTAAAATACGTGTTATTTACATACATAATAATTTATATAAGAATATATTAAAATATTTTTGGTTCAAAACATACTATTTTATCATTACTTCTCTTCTGCATTCTTAATTTCACTGCATTAAGTTAGAGAGTATACTCTGTATCATGTTGATTCTTTAGAATGTCTTTGGGCTTACTTACAAAAGGAGTACTTTTGTAAATACATTCCGTATATTTGAAAGAACGTATATGATCTTCTTTTATTCATGGGGAGAGTTATATATGTGTGTATGCACATACAGGTTATATATGTTTGTAACTAGTCTGTTTTATGAAGCATTCTTAATAAATTTATAGAGTTGAAAACAATTTGAAATATGCAATTACATATTCTATGTATTAGAAAATAGTACTTACTTAGAACTTTATACTTACTATATACTCATATATCATAATGTATATAACATAGTTATACATGTTATTCAGTGGTGTAATACCTGGAATGTCTTAGTGACCTGGTTTAGAATGTTGGCTCATCTACTTCATTTTTGCCTCCTTGGTTCTGATCCTCTGAGAGGGATGTGACTCTCCAAATACCTGTGTTTACGATTTATTTCTTTTTGCATTTCCCATAATGTTGCCCAGTATTTTTTTTGTATGTGAAATATTTGGCACATTATGTTTACATTCCTGTATTTTCATAGTCAAGTGTGCCTTTTACAAGTAACAGTTTATATCATATATCTGTCTCATGATATTGTACCTTAAGTTCTGTCTTATTAAATGTAAGAGTTTTACAACTTTCCACAACTGTTTGTTTTATGTTAGCCAGTTATCAATTCTAACTCTTTTCTTTACCTTTTAAAATCTTTTTCTAAGTGTATTACGTGTAAGCAATATATTGTGAAAATTGTTGGAAACTCAGAGAATTTCTGTTCTTATTTTGTGCACTTAATCCACTTACATTTATTGGAACTACTTTTTTTTAGGACTTATTTCTGCCTTTTAATTTCATGTTTTTCATTTGCCCTGCTTTATATTTTAAAGACTCTCACCCTATTTTCCTTTCCTGCTTAAAGGGGTATATGTTTTATTTGCTTAACTTGAAGACTTAAAACTATATTGATAACTCCCAATGGCACATTGAAGTTATCAGTATCTACATATCACCTCTCATGAGACAAAAATCTAACCATCCTTTCATGGGCCTCTAGTTTCTTTTTCTTTCTTTCTTTTTTTTAGAGATAGAGTCTTACTTTGTCACCCTCGGTAGAGTGCAGTGGTGTCACAGCTCACAGCAACCTCCAACTCCTGGGCTTAGGTGATTCTCTTGCCTCAGCCTTCCGAGTAGCTGGGACTACAGGCGCCTGCCACAACACCCAGCTATTTTTTTGTTGCAATTTGGCTGCAGCCGGGTTTGAACCCCCCACCCTCGGTATATGGGGCCGGTGCCCTACTCACTGAGCCACAGGCACTGCCTGGGCCTCTAGTTTCTCCTCCTCACACCATGTTTTTATTGTCTAGAATAGAATATCTAGAATGTTATTTTTCCATGGTCATGGATATACTTTTTCTTCTTTTTGCATTAGCTCCTATTGTTTTTAAATTAAAAAAGACCAAAAAAAATACCTTACCAAGGTGCTTGATGGCCCTTACTTCCTCGCTTCTTGCACCATATCCAGGCTGTGTTGCTCATTTTAACTGAGTCCTTCCTGCAGGAGCCGTTTTTTTCAGTGGGAGGTTCTGCCAAAACTTTTGAGGTTTTGGAAGTACAAAGGTATCGTGACAAGAAATGAGAATTCGGATGGATATAAAATCTTAGATGCAAACTTCATTTCTCTAATACTTGAGAATAATTACTCAATTCTCTTCCTGCATCCAGCGTTCCTGTTAGGAAGCCTGAAGTCTAATTCTTCTTGTTTATTTGTGGGTGATCCGAAAGCCTTCAGAATTTTCTGTTTTTGATGTTTTTACATTTCACATGATGGTTCTAGAGGTGAGAGTTTGTGTGAGTGGCTTTGTCTCTGTGTGCGTTTCCTGTTCTCTATTCTTGCCAAGGTTTGAGTCTTCTGTCTATAATTCTGAAAAATGTATCTCAGTTGTTTCTGCAAATATTTCTTCCTGTCCCTTGTGTCCCTCCTGCAGGGGTTCTGAAAAACCCTCTGTTAGGTCATCTACTTTTGTCCCTCCTGTGTCCTAACTTCTGATTTTGAAGTCTCTGTCCTTTCCAGGAACAGTCTGTGAGAAATCCTCACTCTTCCAGCTCCCTCCCACTCACATCCTTTATCATTCCTGGCAGTCTCCCAGGAGGTTCACAGCTGGTGTTTCCATTCAGCTCTTTTAACCGCTTTTCTTCTTGATCCCCCTGTTTCCTCACCAACTCCCTTCCCCTGGAGCTGGACATTACTGTTAACTCCAATTCTGTGCGGCACTATCAGTTCCCACAGTTCCACTTCCCAGCCCTCTCTTCTGTGCTGTGCTGACATTCTATTAAGGTGGCAGTTCTAAGATGGCTGGTCATTTGGCTTGTGAATTCAGGTTCCCCTGGGGTTATCTGATACCCAGTCTGAAGACGGGGAAGGAGTGCAGTGAGTCCCTTTCCTAGTGAGTGTGGAAAGTGAGAGGGCTGAGTTACAGGGCACATGATCCCTGACACCCCCATTGGCTGCTGTCCTTATGTCTGGTTAGGATTTCACCTTAAACTCACTGGTTCGTAATGTCCCTGCCTGGTAGTTTGGAGCAGGAGCTTGTGCAGAAGCAAAATGTGCCCGGGCAGGTGTGGTCTGTTTTCATCACCCCCCAGTGCTCTGCCTGTGCCTCTCAGTCCCCAAAGCACTTGGCTACTTACAGCCTGTTAGGAGGCCATGATAGCCTCAAACCCATGACTACAAGGATAGGAGCAGAAATGGAAAGTATTCCTCTCACCTTTTTCCGGCTGGCAGCCTCCGTGTGCCCCAGGGTGCAGTCACTCTGCACAGCCACCTTCCATACCCACAGCCCCCAGTTCCCACATGTTCTGGGGCCCCTTTTGTCTCATTGCAGGAATCCCGTTTTGTTGTCTTTCCTCCGGTTCTCCAGAGTTCATGCCTGCATCCTCCTGCCCATTCCTCTCTACCCAAGTGTGAGCCTGGGCCTGGCTGCCCCTCCAAGTGCCCTATGCTCCAGCTATCCCAAAAAGGATCTTCAGGTGCCCTCTCCCTGGCTCTGACGCTGCATGATCTATCAGGCCATGGCTTCCCGGGCCCACCCTCCTGGTGAAGCCCCAGACCTACCTGGTGTCAGAGCCATTGACAGAAGGATGGCTGGAAGTCTTCTCTGGAGAAGTGATCGGAACTAAGGAGGATATGAAGAAGACAAGTAGCTGCACAGGGGACCCAAATAAAGAATGGAATTTTATCCCAAAATTGTGGGAGTAAGTGGGAAGGGCCGTAGCTAGCTCCCTCAGTACTGGGGTACCCTAAGGCTCAGGTATCTTTCTACCCAGCTGAATTCAAGGCCAGGGCTGGGCCCCAAAGGGAGGAGGCTCCCTCCCTCCAGTGGGAAGCAGACAGCAGGGCTGGGATACATAGGTGCACAGTCCTCCACATGGCCTTGCTCTTGGCACACCTGGCCCTTCATTGTACCCACATAGCTATTTCATGATCAGATCACATAAGTGCATGCCTATCTCCCAGGGTGTGAAGCCCAGGAGGTCTTGAAGGTAGCTTCCCAGCAGCCCAGATCCCAGGGGATCAGTTCCTAGTGTACACTGCCATAGTTTCTCCTTCCTGAGTGTGAAGACCCCAAGCTTCCTGGGCACCCCTCCTTCATACCCCAACTGAGATCCAAGCCTACCTGTCCTTGTTGGGAGTGAGGTGAGGGTCCACACAGGAGAAGTTGTCGGTGCTAAAGAGAAAAGAAAGTTGACATCAAACATCTGGGGCGAGAAGAGAGAACGGGGTTGGGAATCCAAAGATGGAGAGGAAGTCGGGGGCCCACAACCCACTTCCTCAAGATCCCTTAAGGCAGAGGTGCCCTGTGCCTAATGTGCACACCACAACTATTATGGGGGTAAAATGAAGAATGATATTGTGCCTGTGTGAGACAGAGAGAGACTCTAGGGCCCTGTCCGGGATGTCTGGGTGTATCTTCCCAGCAGTTGAAGCCTGGATGTGCAGATGGAGCAGAGGTGAGGACCTGCATCTGATCTCGGATCAGAGCAGAAGGCAGAGGAAGACTGGGGAGATATTGTGGGGGGTGAGGTTCATTTCCTCCAGGTTCAGGGCTGGCAGAGTTACTTACTCAAGAAAAGAGCCCCACCTGGAGTCACCACCAGGCTGATCTCTCTGAGAACAACGATGGTTTTGCTAGAAGAGTTGTAAATTCCACACCAGTAGGATCCTGAGTCATTCTTCATCAGCTGAGTCATGGTAACATTGAAGAAACCAGCTTTGGGCTCATCCCAGATGGTATATCGATACTTCTGAGCTGCTGTATGGGCTTTGGAGCTGTGGACTAGTATGGTACATCGATTCGGGGAAGTCTTGTGACACCAGGCTTTGGACTGATAGGGCCCTGTCATGGGTGAGTACTGGCATTTCAGAGAGAGTGTCTGTCCCAGCGCTTGGTGAAGTTCCTCAGGTGACTTTCCCCAGGAACCTGGGTAACAAATCCTCAGATTAGAGTCCTGGTAGCTTCCACAGGGCTGTGGAAGGGACAGAGAAAACATCATCTCATGCCCACATGCAGAATGTGGCCACCAAAGCCATGCTCCTCATCAAAGTGCCCTCCTGCTCCCAGCCACCCTCAGCCATCACCCCACTGCCCTCCACCCTCCATAGCACCTGAGGTCAGTAGAACTAGCAGCATAGGCAGCAGCAGCAGGTGTGGGACCCCTCCAGCCATGCCACTGCCAAGTTGTTTCTGACAGTAGTGAAAAAGAGAAAACAGGAATCCCTCAGTGGAGAGAGTTAGAAGCTTCCCTAAACCTGTGTAGTGGAAGAAGTGAAGAAAGTCAGTGCCTTGGTATGGGAAGTGGATGGTCCAGAGGGCGGGCTCTGTTGGCCAGGGGAGGAGAGACACCCAGCCCCTGGACTAGGGCCACTGCTACAGGTTGGTCTCTAGGGTGTGGCACCTAACCCTGCCCCGGTTCAGAGCCCTTTTGCCCAACTTTTCCCTGCTTGTGCTGCTCTATGCCTTCCAGCCCATCCTGCTCTTTCCCCAGTGTTGAGAGAGCTCTGAGAATGTTCAAGAATAAACCAGAGTCCTGAGTCCCTCCAGGATCCAGAACTGGACAGGGCTCTAACTCCCAGGCATGGTGGGTCTGTGATGGCCTTTCACCCCGGGACAGTTCATGGGGGGGGAGGAGGTGAATTTCAATTCCCGGCACTGTAGGGATGCTTCCTGGGAAAGGTGGGGCCAGAGAGCAGGGAGGTAAGAGAGTTGTGGACAGGGATGAATAGAGGAGAGGCAGGTACAACTGAATCATTTAAAAGGAGCTCGGGATCACGGAGTCATCTCAGTCCGTGTTCACTGGATGAATACACAAGTGCGTGAAGAGGTGAGGACTGACAAACCCTGTCATTTTTTTTCCAGTGGTAAGACAGAATTTTATTAGAAAGAAAGGAATACAGAAGGAGTAAAAAGGCACCAGAGCTTCTGGCAAAAGGAAAGACGCAAATCAGAAGTCTCCCAAACTCTGTTATTTTTAACAACGTGCACATGAAAATGTGGAAAGGAAAAGAACAACCAAAGTTTCAATCATCCAGGAACAAAATGAGGTGGTATTGAATTCTAACCCAAAGTATACATTAAATCTCTTTCCTTTTTTTTGAGACAGAGTCTCAAGCTGTCTCTCTGGGTAGAGTGCTGTGGCATCACAGCTCACACAACCTCCAACTCTTGGGCTTACGCGATTCTCTTATCTCAGCCTCCCAAGTAGCACCCGCCTCAATGCCCAGCTATTTTTTGGTTGTGATTGTCATTGTTGTTTGGCAGGCCCCGACTCGATTCGAACCTGCCAGCTCCAGTGCATGTGGCTGGCATCCTAGCCACTGAGCTATAGGTGCCAAGCCCACACATTAAATTTACTTGAGTCCATTCTTATATAAAGAAATGATAGAATAAGGAACTGACTGGGTGAGAATGGACTAAGCAACCTCAGTGCATGAAGACCCTGCTGTGGTCTGAATGTTGGTGTTCCCCTAACCCTGACATGTTGAAATTGGGGCCCCAGTGTGATGGAATTCAGGGAATTCAGGGGTGAGAACTTGTGGGAAATTTTTAAGGCATGAAAGCTCTCCTCATGAATAGTATCTGTGTCCTCATAAGAGATTGAAGGGAGTGTCTTTCCCCTTGCTGCATGTGGGGATCCAGCAAGAAGGTGCCATCTTGGAAGAAGACAGCAGTTCCTCACCAGACAGCATATCTGTTGGTCCCTCAATCTATGAGATTTCCCTCCTCCAGAGCTTGAGGAATAAATTTCAATAATTTATAAAGGACTCATCTAAAGTATTGTATTATGGCAGCCTGCATGAACTGAGACAGATTCCAAACCATTTATGTAAATACTCTGCCTTCAAAGAGGAGCATAACTCCCCCGTACATAGGCCTGGGCTGTGCCTAGTGACTTCCTTCCTTCAAGATTGCAGTGTCAACAGGGATAGATGGAGAAAGAGGAACTTTACAGTGGAGAAACCAAGAAACCCTGCCTCAGCCTGTGACCCAGGTGAGATCAGTGGGAAAAGTCTCATTGTAGCCTTGATATAATGTGATTCAAGGGCACTTTACCTGTCTGTGTATTCTTCCTCCCTAACCCCAGGAGAAAAACATCAAACAATCCCAAGTGGAGGATATGCTGCAGAATGCCTGACCAGTACTCCTTAAAACCATCAAGGTCATCAAAAATGAGAAATTTCTCAAGATCTACCACAGAGAGGTAGTCCCAAGTGGACATGAAGGCTAAATGTCATGTGGTGGCCTGGGTGGGGCCTGGAACAGAGAAATTACATAAGCACGAGCTATGGAGAGGTGCATGAGGCATGGGTCAGGACATCACAATGTGCCATAGGAACCCAGAGTACACCCTGGTTAGCAGAGGCTCGGGATGAGGTGGATCGGGGAGATGTTGGTCAAAAGGCACAAAGTTTCAGTGAAAGGAGTAAGCAAGAGATCTATTGTATCATATCATGGTGAGTATAGCTCATCCCATGGTATTGTGCACTGGAATATAGTGAAGAGAGATTTTAAGTGTCTCACCACAAAAGACCAAGCATCTGAATTCATATTTTAAATAGCTTGATTTAGCCACTGCACATTAGCCGTACATTATAAATATATATGATTTTTACTAGTCCATTGAAGAAAAGGATCGTGACGAATGTGCCATAGTAATGGGACATGTGAGTGATGGAGGAAATTGGGGGGGAGGTTCAGAGGGGAAAGAACAAAAGGACTAGGATACCAAAAAGTGAGGTGACCAGATTTTAACATTGGTAAAGTGGGACACCATTGACGTGGGGGGGGAGTTCTTAATTAAAAATTTGGTCTATATGGAGCAACAAAAATTTTCATAGAACACAAAAATAGTATTGTAATATATATTTTTTAATTTCAACATAAGTGCAATTTATAAATATAATACATTAAAAAATATGTATAGTATTATTTTATTCTTTGGCATATTCTCATTTGAGTGAATTTTTTTTAGTAGATTGCTGTTGTTGTTTAAAGGGTCATGAAAATTTTCACAAGAATTTGTTAAATTATATTTCACACATAAAACGGCTTTCAAAGTCTCAACACTTAATTGTGATTTTTCTGATGTCCACACTTTATTTACTGTAGAAAAAACATGTTCAGTCACAGCATTAGTTCCTGGTAAGGACAGTGTGTATCCCACAATTTTTAGTGCATTATTGTATGGAACTTGGTTTGTTTCAAAATGATGAAATATTCGTAACCATTTGTTCTCTATTGTGATTTTTGCTGATGCCCAAGATTTAACCTTTTCCTTATCAATATAT
>CAUYQV010150990.1:0-23622 GCA_963574575.1 Galagoides demidoff | reverse complement strand
TGCACGTGGCTGGCGCCCTAGCCGATTGAGCCACAGGCGCCACGCCATCTTGCTCTTTCTTGTTTTTCTCTAGTGATTAATAGTTAACTCCTAAAATACAAAGGGTTTTTAGAGCATTCTTCTGTTTTAGGAAGCAGAAGGAACAACTAGCTGGGGTAGCAGGGAGGTCACTCTAGCACACATGGGGATGGGGCAGCATAAAAGAGTGACTCCTTGCTGGACCCCTGGTATTGCCAGGGACTTCCCTGGAAGGATTTGCCTTGAGGAGCTGCCATGTCTCTGATACTGAGAGGATCACTTTCTCTCCCTGACTTACCTAGCCTTTTCAGCTTCAGCCCATTTGGGCCATGAAAGCCTCTACTACCGTCATTTTCCCCAGTCTTCACCTCCACCCGAGGGAGGCCCCAGGGTCCAAATGTGGTCCTGCTTAGTCCAAGGTATCTCCCTTCTTCCCCTCTGGAAGAAAGGGAAGGGACAAAACAAGAAGATTGTGGCCACAGCTGGACAGAGAGGCACACTGCAGCTAAGCTAAGGAAATTTGCAAATGTCCTCTAAAAATCCTGGCAGCATCATTTCCATTATCATCATGGTTATGGAGCATGTTTATTGAACTCTTTCATGGGCCAGGCACTTACGAAGTACTTACTATGCATCTCTTCTCTCAGCACTCAAGAATGTCCCAGAGTCCCAGATCACAGGGGCAATCAACATGCTGAGCCTGCATGGTGGGGCATCCTGCCTCCCACAGTCTTGCTTCCTAAGGAGAACAATTTGTCCTGTGGTCAGGGGAGGCTTGAAGCCCATGTACCTGGTTAATACAAACTCTCTTGCCTTTGCTGCCCTGGCATTCTATCTCCTGCCAAGGGAATATCCTTTCAGTGGCCTGGATCCATTCATCTCATGTTCTTACCCACTCCTCTGGATTCATGAAGTGTCTCCCTCAGGTAAAAATCATGATATCCTCTCATCCAGGTCCTCACACCCCACTTGCTGGGATGACCTGAGTTGGGATTTGAGCCAGGGTACCACCCCAGCTAGCTCTATGCTCACTCTGTTCCTCTGCAGAGGGATGACTGCCCTTTCCTTCCTGAAACAATTTAACAGTATGGCTATATCCTGCAAATGTTCAGGGTTATTGTAGACTTAGGGGTAGAAAGTGAACAGGTCACCGCATGTATTGATGATGGCCTGTGGCTCACCCTGAAAATGTGTTCCATTTCCCTCAACTGGGCTCTCTAACCTTAGGGTGGCTCAGTGTGCACCCTGAGGAACTCTGCTCAGTGTGACCCAGAGCAGGCCTCAGGCTCTGAGTGCCACCAACAGAGGGGCAACTTCTTTGCTAGCAGCTCCCAGCTGGGAGATCCAGAGATTTGAAGAGGGCTAAGAAGCCAGTCATGGAGAATTAGATACTGGGTTACTAACTCAGGATCTTTGTTCATCATTAGATCCCCAGTGTCAGCATGATGCTTGGTACAAACAAAGGGACAATAAAGCTTTAAGCCTGTGTCCCTGCACAGGACCAGAAAAGAGTGGGCTTAATTATGGGAGGTTTATATATGCTGCCATGGGGCCTATGCCCAGAAAGAACTAGTAAGGCCCAGGGATCTCATGGGCTGCTGTTACACACTAAGAGGTCATGGGTCAGTACTCCCCTGAGAAACTCCCTACTTGAAAATGGAGGCAACTCAGGTATGTAAGGACTTCTCACCATGAGGCAAAGAAACAGAACTGACCATGCTTTTACCTGCTCCCCAAGGAGAGGGATTTCTTGCTTGCAGGTTTTTTTTTTTTTTTTTTTTTTTTTTTGCAGTTGGCTGGGGCTGGGTTTGAACCTGCCACCTCCGGTATATGGGGCTGGCACCCTACTCCTTTGAGCCACAGGTGCCACCCTGCTTGCAGGTTTGCTTTCTACAATTCTCATAACCTGGTTAACAGGGGAGCCGTGGATACGCCCAGGCTTCCTGACTATGCATGTTTTTGAAACACAGTATCACTGTTGCCCAAGCTAGAGTACCATGGCCTCAGCCTAGCTCAAACACCTGAGTTCAAGCAATCCTTCTGCCTCGGCCACCCAAGTAGTTGGGAATACAGGCACCCCCACAATGCACAGCTAATTTGTCTATTTTTAGTAGAGATGAGGTCTTGCTCTTGTTCAGGCTGGTTTCAAACCCCTGAGCTCAAGAGATCCTCTTGCCTTGGCCTTCCAGGGTGCTAGGATTATAGGTTTAAGCCACTGCACTGGCTCTGACACTGCATGTCAATAGATGCTTATCTTGATATTTTTATTTTTATTTTTATTTTTTTTTGAGACGGAGCCTCAAGCTATCCCCCTGGGTAGAGTGCTATGGCATCACAGCTCACAGCAACCTCCAACTCCTGGGCTCAAGCGAGTCTCCTGCCTCCGCCTCCTAAGTAGCTGGGACCACAGGTGCCCGCCACAACACCTGGCCATTTTTTTTTTTTTGGTTGCAGCCGTCATTGTTTTTTTTTGGTGGGCCCGGGCTGGGGATTTGAACCCACCACCTTAGGTGTACGTGGCTGGCACCTTAGCTGATTGAGCCACAGGCGCCGAGCCTATCTTGATATTTTTATCTGCACAATTCTGCAGGAGGAGAAATACTTGGCAGATGTGGGAAGGGTAGCTTCACCCCAACCAGGGATGAAGCTGGCAGCCACTGAACCTGCATTCCAGTCTGGGCCCCATGTGTCTCATCTGACATCTTGAATTATATTTAAAAAAAATTTTTTTTAAATTTTGGATTACTATCAGGATATATTTGCAGTTATATTTTATCTTCTGCAGAATAAGTCCTGTCTCCCTAGGTAGGTCATAGCTTAAGAGGGCAGAGAAGAATTTTTCTTTCTTTTTTTTTTTTTTTAGAGACAGTCTCACTTTATCACCCAAGGTAGAGTGCTGTCCAGCTCTTGGGCTTAGGTGATTCTCTTGCCTCAGCCTCCTGAGTAGCTGGGACTACAGGTGCCTGCCACAATGCCAGGCTATTTTTTTTTCTTTATTTTTTTGCAATTTGGCTGGGGCTGGGTTTGAACCCATTACCCTCAGTATATGGGGGCGGCACCCTACTCCCTGAGTCACAGGCACTGCCCAGAATTTATCTCTTTACTTCCTTGAATCTGCTCTATTTACTGAATCATGCATGTCAATGCAATCACAGATGGGTGTGATTAGCTGAACTTTAACCAAAAACGATTTATTTACTGTGAGACCCTTACTGTCTTTTCCCATATTTAACTCAAGTATTTCAAAAATCTATTTTTCCTTCCTTTTGTTAGCTTCTGTCATTAGACTCCATGTATATGTACAGAGTTTCTGAGTGCAGACAGCATGAAAAGGGCACAATAAAAATAGCCGATTTGTCAATAATAGAATGGGAAAGTTTCTAAGTGGTGGAGGAGGACACTGGTGCTAAAGCTAACTGGGAGAGATGACAGGGCTGGGTGGAAGCCTTCCAGAGCTTGGCTTGCTTTGAGGCAGGGCAAGTGGCTCTTTCTAGATAATGGAGACAGGGAGAGAAAAGCCAGTCAAAGGTTTTACTTTCCTGCTGTCTTGTCCAGTGCCCACCCTGGGACTCCTGTTCCTTTAAAAATTGGATTGCTGAACACTCAGTACAAAGTGAGAACTTACTTGTAAGTGATTTCTTCAGGGTGGCCTAGTTTGCAGAACCCTCAACCCCAGCTAATAGGGCTTTCTGGAATCAGGCCTCTCAGCCTTGTCTCCTCCCACAACACTGTATGATTGCCTTTCTATTTAGGTTCTTTCCGGTTGGTACTGATTGTTGCTTTTATTAGCAGATAGCATACCAAAATAAAAATAAACACAAGCGTTGTTATAGGAAGAGAGTAAAGTGGATTCTGTGTCTCCAGGGCTAGGAAGAGACTTGCTCTGACACCCAGTGGTCAACCCAGTACCTAATCATCTGAGCACACCTCTGCAATTATTGTAAAGATGTTTGTCTGCCTGTCTTCTTCCTTCTCAGCTATGGTCTTCCCTGAGTTGCTAATTGACGCTAAGATAGTCCAGGAAGCAGTCATTTCAGGGCTAGGCCTAGTGCCATACCCATCAGCTCCTTTCTACAAGCTGCTGCCTCAGCTGGCCAGTCACCACAATTTGACGTTAGGGGTTTGGTTCTGAAGGGGCAGGTAGCAACAACTACTACAAAGCAAAGAATATTCACAAAGAATTGTCTTGTCATGTTCAATGTCTAGGCCAACTGTTCCCACCGCTTAGTGTAGGGGTCCTGTATTATCATTCTTATCCCCTTCTACAGATGAAGAAATGGACTGACAGATGACAATCTCAAATGACCAAGATTTGTGCCTCAGCTCAATTTCTGTACCTGCAAAATGGAAATTATATAATAGCTACCTCTTAAGGTAGCTGGATCAAATAAGTATTATTTATGCATTTACTTGTTTATTGCCTTTTTTTTCTGCTCTAGCCTGTAAACTCCAATAGGCAGCAGCTTTGGCTTGTTCACTGCTATACTGTCAGAGCCTAGGGTGTCCAACCTGTGGCCCATGGGCTGCATGTGGATTATGTGAGAACTTTTTTGCTTCATCTGTGATGCTGGATATCACAAAAATTGTGCACACCCTCTTTTTTTTCTTTTTGTTTTTTTTTTTAAAGACAGGGTCTCACTATGTTGCCCTGGGTAGAGTACTGTTGCATCACAGCTCACAGCAACCTCAAACTCTTGGGCTTAAGCGATTCTCTTGTCTCAGCCTCCCAGGTAGCTGTGACTACAGGCACCCGCCATAACGCCCAGCTATTTTTGGGTTATAGTAGTCATTGTGGTTTGGCAAGCCCAGTCTGGTTTCGAACCCTCCAGCTCCAGTGTATGTGGCTGGCGTCATAGCCGCACAGCTACAGGCGCCCAGCGGCCGCCTTCTTTTTTCACTCATCAGCTTTTTTTAGCGTTTGTGTATTTAATGAGTGGCCAAAGATGACAATTCTTCCATTTGGCCCAGAGAAGCCAAAACGTTGGACACACCGGCCTGGCACATAGTAAGCGCTCAATAAATATTTGTGCCTAAATGGAAATGACAGGAGATAAGCCTGGCCCTTCTCTAACCTTAGTTCCCCAGATCTGCCTTCCACACCAGAAAGCCACTGGCTGATGGAAACAAGTGGGGCAAGGTCAGCAAAAACTCCAGGAGTGAGGAGGCTGCAATACCAGCCTAAGCCCTCAGCTTCCCTTTTTCTTTTTCAAAATGAGGAAAAAGTTTTCTCGCTGTGCCTGCAGGGAGCTGAGTTGCAGACTGCTGGGGAACAGGAAAGAAGCCGAGCGTGTGAGACTCTCCAAGCCATGGAACAGTATGGTGGCGCCTATGGCTCAAGGAGTAGGGCACTAGCCCCATATACTGGAGGTGGTGGGTTCAAATCCAGCCCCAGACAAAAACTGCAGCCAAAAACAAACAAACAAACACCCCCAAACAAAGCCATGGAGCAGGAACCGCGCGGCGAGGAGACCAAGCGCTGGAGTACAGAGCGGCCCCCTAGGGTGCCGCAAGGCAGGGAAGGCAGGGAAGCTAGGGAAGGCAGGGAAGGGTGGCGAAGGGCGTGGAGGCGGAGGGCGGTGGGCGGGGCGAACACCCTGCGGCTGCTCTCGCACTCCGGTGCCGCTCCACCTTAAGTGCACGGACTCCCTTAAAGGCGGGCGCTGAAGCCGCAGCAGTGGGCGGAGCTTCTCATGCAAATGAGGGGCGTGGGTCGGTGGGGCGGGGCGGGCGGGGCGCTGACCTGACGTCAAGCCCGCGGCCCGGGCAGTTGGCTCGGCAGCGGCGGAGCGGCCGGAGCAGCGCCGAGCGGGGCCGCGCGGCGGGGCGCGAAGAGCGGCGGCGGCAGAGCCAGAGCAATATGGCGCCGGTGGGCGGGGGCGGGCACCCGGGCGGCGGGCTGGCCCGAGGGCGCCTCCTCCTGGCGGCGCTGGTGCTGCTGGTGCTGCCGTGGGCGCAGGGGGCCCGGGGAGAGGGCAGCCCCCAGCCGGGCGCGATCTTCGGCATGAGGCTGGCGAGCTGCAACAAGTCGTGTGGGATGAACCCGGATGGCATCATCTTCGTGTCCGAGGGCAGCACCGTGAACCTGAGGCTGTATGGCCAGAGCCTGGGCAACATCTCTAGCAACCTGATCTCATTCACCGAGGTGGACAACGCGGAGACCGCCCACAAGTCCACCAACTGCCTGGAGCTCACCAAGGACCTGGTCGTCCAGCAGCTGGTCAATGTGAGCCGCGGGAACACGTCCGGCGTGCTGGTGGTTTTCACCAAGTTCCTCCGAAGGAGCGAGAACATGAAGCTGTATGCACTGTGCACCCGGTCCCAGGAAGATGGGCCCTGGCTGAAGTGGACGGACAAGGACTCGCTGCTCTTCATGGTGGAGGAGGCTGGGAGGTTCCTGCCCCTCTGGCTGCACTTAGTAATCATTATCGTGCTGCTAGTGTTGTCGGGCATATTCTCTGGCCTCAATCTGGGGCTTATGGCCCTGGACCCCATGGAGCTCCGCATTGTGCAGAACTGTGGCACGGAGAAGGAGAGAAAGTATGCCCGCAAGATTGAGCCTATCCGCCGCAAGGGCAACTACTTGCTCTGCTCACTGCTCCTGGGGAACGTGCTGGTCAACACCTCTCTCACCATCCTTCTAGACAACCTCATTGGGTCTGGCATCATGGCAGTGGCCTCCTCCACCATTGGCATTGTCATATTTGGGGAGATTGTACCTCAAGCCCTGTGCTCCCGGCACGGTCTGGCCGTAGGTGCCAACACCATTGTTCTCACCAAATTCTTTATGCTACTCACCTTTCCCCTCAGTTTTCCTATTAGCAAGCTCTTGGACTTTTTTCTGGGCCAGGAGATTCATACCGTTTACAATCGGGAGAAACTGATGGAGATGTTGAAGGTGACAGAGCCCTATAATGACCTTGTAAAGGAAGAGCTAAACATGATCCAGGGTGCTCTGGAGCTACGGACCAAAACCGTGGAGGATATCATGACCCAGCTCCAAGACTGTTTCATGATCCCTAGCGATGCCATCCTGGATTTCAACACAATGTCAGAGATTATGGAAAGCGGCTATACTCGCATCCCAGTATATGAAGATGAGCAATCCAATATCGTAGATATTCTCTATGTCAAAGACTTGGCCTTCGTGGACCCCGATGACTGCACCCCCCTCAAGACCATCACCCGCTTCTATAACCACCCAGTGCACTTTGTCTTCCATGACACCAAGTTGGATGCCATGCTGGAGGAGTTCAAGAAAGGTAAGGCCTGATGCAGCTTCCTGGTTAAATTTCTTTGGGACATCTCTTGTCCTTTGGAGTGTTTTGGGTCTGCTGAACTTAGTGCTGTGTTTGTGCAACTCTTTGTGTTCCTTTGCCCATCACTTCCTGTGCTAATGGATGAACTATATTCGGGGCAGTAGAAACAGATCTTAAGTGCCCAAATGCATCAAAGCTGAGTAAGACATATTTGTTCATTTGGAGGGCTAGAGCAAGGCCTCAGGGAGCTAGCTATTGAAGCGGGACAGAGTAACACAAATGCCTGAAAAGAGGCCAACGGTAGGGTGACACATTTAGAAGCTTTCCTAGGGAAGGGAATATTTGAGGGGAGCCTTAAAAAATAGAGGCATGGTGCTTAAGGCAGAAGAAATGCCATAAGCATAGAAGCCAAGTAGGGAAGCAGAAGATGTGCTTGTGGTCCAGCAGGTGGTCCTGTTTAGGTGGCATATAGGCTCTGCTAATCAGTGGTAAGTGGGGGAGAGGCTGAAGTAGTTTGGGGCCCCATGGTGGACAGTAAGTTTACTGTGAGCTTGGAGCTATGGAAGGTTTTTTTTTTTTAATTAAATCATAGCTGTATACATTCATGCAATCATGGGGTACAATGTGCTGGTTTTATATACAATTTGAAATGTTTTCATCAAACTGGTTAACAAAGCCTTCACAGCATTTTCTTAGTTATTGTGTTAAGATATTTATATTCTACATCTAGTAAATTTCACATTATGGAAAGTTTTTGATGTCACTGGGGAGTGACATCACTGGAACTCCTAGCCCACAGAAGCAGAACTGGGAGGTCTGCATTTGGCATCTGCTCAGGATAGTGCCAAGTAACGCTTTCAACTACTCAGCAGAAGCAAGCAGATTAAGTTTTGGTTATTGTTCTGTCTTTCCCAGGCGCCAAAACATAAGCTTCCCTCCTGTGGCCCCCTGGGAATCTTCAGCTGGCCTTGCATTGCCTTGTGTTTTTTTTCTCACCTGGGTTCTTGGCCAGTTCTCAGGTAGTTAGAAAGGAACAAGGAGGGTTTACTCACTAGCTTCAAAGCTCAGGGCGCAGACCCCTTTCCTTACTTCCCACAAAACTTTCCTTCCAGCTCTGCTACTCAGAAGTCTTCAGAGTGGCAGTAAACAAGCCAATTATGGAGTGGAACCCTCCTAGGCCAAAGGAAATGAGGAGTCAGAAAGGAATGGGGGATCTCATCCTAAACCTGAGGATTTTGCTTTTCATGCTTCTAGCTTCATTTCCCTTGGGTAGGGCTCTTGGCTGGCTGAGGCTGCTCAGGCAGGGAGGTGCTAGGAGGGACTTTGGAACTCTAGTGGGAGTGAGCTGGTGTCATTTCTGGAACAGAGAGTGGAGGACAGTCTTGGAATGGGATAGGGAGGAGCTGGCCTTGCCAGGTTTGGTCTGAAAAGATGCTCGAGCCAGAGACAGGATGGTGGGTTAGTACCCTCCCTGGTAAGTTTGAGAGACTAAATCTCAGCTTTAGAGCTGAGGAGGACTTAAGTAATGTAAGCCAGAGTGGAAGAGAGCCTCAGGGAAGGTGGCCTTGCTCCAGAGAGCCTCAGGGAAGGTGGCTTAACCAGAGACTAGAGACCTAGATTCCTTGTGGTGAGAGCAGAGACTGTGGGGGGCTTGGTGTACAGACTGAGGAATGTATTTCTCCCATGTACCCAAGCCTAGGACGGAAGAGCAGAGAGGATCTGTGCCCCACCCTGACCCAAAGCCTCAGGCCTGAAGACTTCTCCCCATGTTGCTTGGTCAAGAACCTGATTAGGACTCTCCAGGGCACTTCCTCTTTGCCACCTCTATAGTCTTTGGGACTATTGCTTGTGACACACAAATAGCATGTCTCCAGCAGTGCAGCTGGGATCTGGATACAGCCAGTATGAATTGGCCTAACTAGGCTTCCCAGCCCCAAGCTCTCTTGGGTAGGTACCTCCTGGGATGTCTTTGGACTCAGTCTTGTGAAGAATTACCCTTTCATTAAACTGGGAAAACCAAGCTAGCATCTCTTAGGCCAGAGCTCTGCTGAGCTCAACTCCCCAGATTTATGGTTGAGTGTTGAGTCAACAGGACTCTCCTCCTTAACAAAGGCCAGTAGCCTGAGGCAGAGCCCTGGAGGGGATGCTGAGTGGGAAAGCAGGCCTGGTCTTCTAGTGCAGCCGGCAAAGGTCTCTGAAAACTAGTTTTAACCCATCTTGCTCTGGGTTGCCCCTGGTTTGGTCTCTTTCAGATCTTTCCATCTGGCATCTACCTTTTTATGCTGACACCACTCAGGACATGGTAAACACCTAGTGTTCATCTGCAGCTTATAAGGGTATCTTTACAAGTCTGGTGTTTGAAAGGCTTCTTTGGCTAAAACAGAGAAGAGAGCAAGATTAGCACAGGCAGTGATGTCAGCAGCACCCGTCAGCATGGGATCAACTATCTAGCCCAGCGTCTCCCTTAACCCTCCTCTACTGCTAGCTGGGAGAGGGGCCTGAGCCTGACTCTGCCGGAGTTCTTCTGGTTCTTCTGCCCCGGTGTAATCCTCTTTTAGGGCCCATTTATTCCCTCCTTTCCCCACAGCATTAGAAGCTTCTTGGGAAAATGCCTCTTTAGTGTGTTTGCCACTGTGTTGCACAGAGATGGCTCAATGTTTGTTGAATAAATGAGTGAATGAACTGATGAATAGATGACTGTCTGGCAAGCCCCCCTGGCTTTTTTCCTGTTCTTCAGCATACCAGGATGCTCCCTGCCCAGGCTGCTCCCACAAGCTGGAATGTTCTTCCCTAGAAGTCTGCGCGGCTGGCTCTCTCTTCTCTGACACTAATTTAATGTCATGGTCTCAGTGAGGATTTCCTGCCATGTAGTTTAAAACTGTACCTCCATTCCAACCCACCTTCCCAATCTCCCCTACCCTGTGCTAATTTTACATTTTCTCATAGCACACATCACTCTCCAGCATCTGTGTAATTTGCTGATTTACTGTGTTGATACAACAGTCTGTCTCTCCCTCTGGAATATAATTCCAAAGGACAGGACTCTTTGTTGTGTTCACTGGTATATCTCTGGTCACCAAATGGCACTTAGCACATGGTGAATCTCAGTAACATGTCATGAACTGAATTTGTAAGTGAATGAATACTGAGGGAGAGAATGAATTCTGAGGCACGAGGAGGGATAAAGAAAATGGGTAGGCTCGGTGCCTGTGGCTCAAGCGGCTAAGGTGCCAGCCACATACACCTAAGGTGGCGGGTTCAAATCCCCAGCCCGGGCCCACCAAACAACAATGAAGGCTGCAACCAAAAAATGGCTGGGCATTGTGGCGGGTGCCTGTAGTCCCAGCTACTTGAGAGGCAGAGGCAGGAGACTCGCTTGAGCCCAGGAGTTGGAGGTTGCTATGAGCTGTGATGCCATGGCACTCTACCCAGGGGAATAGCTTGAGGCTCTGTCTCAAAAAATAAAAAAGAAAATGGGTAGTGTGCCGTCATCAGGGTTTGGATTTCCAGCTGTACAGGACTGACAGGAGCTCCTGTGATGACTTGTGTATTTGATTTGGTCAGGAATTGAAGAGCAGAGTTTGGGACCTCAAGTGTGGTGCGGGATTCCCCTCTTGGTCCCTCAGTTTCCCTGCCAGTAAGTGGTCTTGGGCTACCAGCAGTTTACAGTTTCCATCATTAGGCGAATCACACTTGGAGGCAGGTTTGGGGAGTCAGTGCAGGTGTGTGTGGGGAGGCTGGGCCTCCCTAGAAGAAAAGTAAGCCTCCCAGCTACCTCTGCCTACCACTTAAGGCAGTAAGCCTTTTTTTTAATTTTTAGTTTTTATTTTTCAGAGACAGGGACTCATACAGTCACCCAGGCTGGAGTGCAATGGCCCTATCATAGCTCAATGTGACCTCGAACTCCTCAGCTTACATGATCCTCCTCCCTCAGCTTCCAAGTAGCTACACACCACCATTACTGCCTCATTTTTACTTTTATTTTTTGTAGAGACAGGGTCTTGCTATGTTGCCCCAGGCTGGTCATGAGCTCCTGGGCTCAAATGATCTTCCTGTCTAGGCCTTATTGGCCACCACACCCAGCCTTAGCATTAACTATTTACAGTGCCCTGTGCAAGGCATGTTGGCTAGGAACTACGGCACCTCAGGAGGCACCTCAGGAGTAAGACCGTCTAGGTGGTGAGACAAGCCCTTAGGCCTCTGAGAGCCTTATGAAATTTGAACCTTGACCCTTCCACTTAAACCAGCCTACAACTGTTTGCTGTACTGGGTGTTGTAGGTTTGTCTACAGCTTGGAATCTTAGAAAAAAGGTGCCTTCAGCTACTCCCAGTCCAGGTTGCATTTTGCCTTCACTACTGACCCTCTCACAGACCCTAAAGCAAAGTAATGAGTGAATTTCCCATGTAGATGTTCAAGTTCAAGCCCCACCCCCACCCCTGCCTTGAAACCCACCTTCCAGCTTGGGACTGTGCTCCTCCCTCTGGGATGTTCCTGCCCTGCCCAGCCCAGGCACTTAGTTCATCTTTAGCCATCTTATCTTTCCCCACCTGCCTTATAACCATCTTGGACCTCTGTGTAAACCTGGGCATAAACCTTACCTAGACAGTCACTGACCTGAGTGACCTTGGACTTGTTACTACTACTCAGCAAGTTATTGGGGTGTAAATTGGAAGGTTAAAAAAAGCTAGAAATATTTCCATTAAAACTCCTCCCATGGCTTGGCGCCTGTGGCTCAAGGGCTAAGGCACCAGCCATATACACCTGAGCTGACGGGTTTGTATCCAGCCCGGGTCTGCCAAACAACGATGGCTGCAACCAAAAAGTAGCTGGGCATTGTGGCGGGTGCTTGTAGTCTCAGCTACTTGGGAGGCGGAGGCAGGAGAATCGCTTGAGTCCAGGAGTTGGAGGTTGCTCTGAGCTGTTTATAAAGATGCTATGGCACTCTACCCTGGGCGATAGCTTGAGGCTCTGTCTCAAAACAAATAAATAAAATAAAATAAACCCCTCCCATATTTCCATCTGTGCTATGTCAGGTTTTCTTACCTACTTAATTTTTTTTTCTATTTTTATTTATTTATTTTTTTGAGATAGAGTCTCAAGCTGTCGTCCTGGGTAGAGTGCTGTGGTGTCACAGCTCACAGTAACCTTAAACTCCTGGGCCCAAGTGCTTCTCTTTGTTTTTTTTTTTTTAGACACTCGGTAGAGTATTGTGACATCACAGCTCACAGCAACCTTCAACTCTTGGGCTTAGGTGATTCTTTTGCTTCAGCCTCCCAAGTAGCTGGGACTGCAGGTGCCCACAACAACGCCCAGCTATTTTTTTGTTGCAGTTTGACTGGGGTCAGGATTGAACCCGCCACCCTTGGTATATGGAGCCAGTGCCCTACTCATTGAGCCACAGGTGCCACTCACCAAGCAATTTTCTTTCCTCGGCCTCCCAAGTAGCTGGGACCACAGGCACCCACCACAATGCCCAGTTATTTTGTTGCAGTTGTCATTGTTGTTTTAGCTGGCCCTGGCCAGGTTCGAACCCGCCAGCCTTGGTGCGTGTGGCCGGCGCCTCACCCACAGCGCACCTACCTAATTTTGTTCCTGATACAACTTTATAAAGTCAAGAAAAAATACTACAGGATTTTGCATTCACTTTTGGTTCCTGTCATCTGACACACCTTAAATAACGTATCCTCCACGCCAGCTCCTCTTCCGGCTGCCACTCATTTGTTCAACAAACATTTAACTTTTCGAAGCCTATGTGTCAGACACTGCTGGCTGTTGGGAATCAGAGATGAGTAAAACAGCCCTATTCATAGTACTCACCATCTACCAGGGAGACAGACATGTAAACAAAGCTTTTCTGAAGTCAGAATAACAGGACTCAGTAATCATTATGGAGATGTGGGAGTCAGTCCCCGGAAGTAGTTGTGAACATCTGAGTCTTCCAGCTTGGGATTCTGGTTGATGATGGTGTCATTTAACTGTAGCAGGGAGAGGAGGATGAAGGGGCAGTTTGGTGAGGGTGGAGGAAGGAGAAGGTGGTAGTAATCACCATGTTACTTGGCATTAGGTTCCTTCTCTGTGCCCAGCTTTGGGCATTGTGTGTGCCAGAGCTTCTCGCACATGAACATGCACTTGGAGTGCCTGGGTAACTCAGTGGATCTGGGACATGGCTGCCTTTCTGACGGGTTCTTCTGTGTTGCCTGTACTGCTGACCCTGGCCAACAGTGCACAGTATCTTCTAGGCAGGCGTGCAGGTGAAAAGGCCCATATGGAGTTCAGGACTGGAGTCAGCCCAGAGCATGCAGAATATGAGGTAGTATGTCAAGGACAGCCTGCTGAAGTGGCTCATTGAAGAAGACAAAAAAGGACCAAGGACTTGGCACCTGTGGCTCAAGTGGCTAAGGTGCCAACCACATACACCTAAGGTGGCAGGTTCAAATCCAGCCCGGGCCCACCAAACAACAATGACGGCTGCAACCAAAAAAATAGCTGGGCGTTGTGGCGGGCGCCTGTGGCAGGAGACTCGCTTGAGCCCAGGAGTTGGAGGTTGCTGTGAGCTTTGATGCCACAGCACTCTACCCAGGGGGACAGCTTGAGACTCTGTCTCAAAAAAAAAAAAAAAAAAAAAGGACCAAGGAACAGGCCTAGTGTTTGGGAGCTTCCTTGGCAGGTCAGATGGGATGAGGGCTAAGTACACACTGGGGGATGGCATGTTTGCTGTGCAGTGCTCAGCAAATGCAGCCTGAGACTAGTGGAGAGTGAAGGCTGCTGTGCACCTGGTCTCCATCAGCTCCACTTGGAGACAGTCTCCAGTCAGAAATTTGATCTGGAGAAGCTGCTTGGAGGCAGGTGTATCTGAGAATGACAGAAGCTGCCTGTTCAAGGTTGATACTCTGGGCACGGGGCAAGGGCATCTGCCAAAGCCAGCCAGGCAGGCTCCTTCTCACTTTCTATTTAGTGTTTGTGGTGCTGTGGGCAAGGAGCATGGACACGTGCTGAGGCCTGGTGCATGCCAGCTGGCGGGCAGCTGTACCTCCTTCCTGGTTGGCTCCATGCAGCCTACAAGCTTATCCCACAGGGGAGCCAGAACTGAGAGCAGCTTCATGCATCTTCCATTGCAGGTCTCTTCCTGCAGCTCTTGTTTGTGTACTGGAAGGTACTGCCTTGTGTCTGTCCAGGCCCTATCTTATACTGATGCTTACTTTTCAGAAGTCCTATATTTTTTTAGGAAACCCAGCTCCAATGTTTTCCTACACACCTCTGGTCAGGACGGGAAGTACTGCGCAGATACTTGACCTGGAAAATAAATGAGTGCATAGGAATGCAGAATCACAGAGCTGTCCTACGGGAGCAGTGGACTGGGGAAATGGGACTCTTGGGAAGGGGAGGCTTGTCTTGCCAGTGGAAGTCTGGAAATCTCATTCCAATGATGTAACATTTCTGCTGAATCTTCTAGGGTAGATAGACATGGCATTTTCTACTTTGGTACCTCTTGCTCTGGGAGAAAGTGGACAGGAATTGTAGGATGAGAAATGAGCTGATCAGTCCTTTGCAGCAGCCTGGTGCCTCTGGTGACTGCTGCTCCACCCTTTCTGGAGGACTTTGAGGTGCAGTGGATTGTGTGCCTTCTCTCCATGTTGGTGCAGTCATCCCCTGAGTGGTTAATTAAACAGCAAGGGCATTGTTGAGGGGAAGGAACCCTGGCCTCTTTGAAGGAGCCAAGCCTCTTGTTCCATTTACCTGTAGGCCTTGGCCTCCTTGAGGGCAGGGGCGGTGAGTGCCCTGCATGCTGGTTTCTTTCTGAAAGACTGTACAGCCTGGAAGGGTGTGTGTGGAGGGGAGCACAGACCAGGTTCTGTGTCGTTGTCTTGGTGACTGATTTCAAGATAGCCTCTTGGTTCCTTCCCTCAGCCTAGGGGAGAAATGGACTACCTTCCTGGGCCTGGGGCTGGCTCTCTGTCTTAGGGTTTCTTTGATGACTGTCTTAGCAGAGCTTGCTCTGAGGTGTGAGAATTACAGAATTCCCCAGAGGTATCTGAGATAGCCCTCTTCTGAGGGATTGGGGAGGAGCCTTTTGGCACTGCTAGGCCATTTGTCCAGCCCTTGTCTGGGAAGACACAAGCTGGTCTTGGGAGCTGCCTCACTGGGCCTCCTGCTTCCCGCCTGTCCCCTACTTTGGTTATTCCTCTCCTCACACTGAGTGTGCCAAACTTCTTGTTTTAAGAGGCTTTGAGACTGCGTTAAGGACTCCTGGCTTATGTCGTAGACTGAAGTCTAGAATCTTTATTGCTATTCTTATTCCATTTATTAATTGATATTATTATTATCTTTAAGACAGAGTCTCAAGCTTTCACCTTGGGTAGTGTGCCATAGTATCATAGCTCACAGCAACCTCCAACTCTTGGGCTCAAGTGATCCTCTTGCCTCAGTTTTTTTTTTTTTTTTTAGAGACAGAGTCTCATTTTATCACCCTTGGTAGAGTTGCAGTGGTGTCACAGCTCACAGCAACCTCCAACTCCTGGGCTTAAGCGATTCTCTTGCCCCAGCCTCCCTAGTAGCTGGGACTATAGGTGCCTGTCACAATCAATGCTCGGCTACTTTTTTGTTGCAGTTTGGCTGGGTCCGGGTTCCAACCCGCCACCCTCAGTATATGGGGCTGCTGCCCTATGCACTGAGCCACAGGCACTGCCCCATTTATTGTTTTTTTTTTCTTTTTCTGTATTTAGTAGAGACATCGTCTCACTTTTGCCCAGGCTGGTCTTGAACTCATGAGCTCAAGCAATCCACCTGCCTTGGCCTCCTAGAGTGCTAGGATTACAGGTGTGAGCCATCATGCCCAGACTATTATTTTTGTTTATTATTTTTCTCTAGCCGTAAAAAAGATACATCTCATTGGCTGGAACTTTGAAAAACACAAAAATCTAAATGTAAGCCTATGACCAAGAAGAATCACTTTGAATATTTTGATGTCTAGTGATAGCTTTTTTAGGACTTTTCATCTTTTTTTTTTTTTTTTTGAGACAGAGCCTCAAGCTGTCCCCCTGGGTAGAGTGCCATGGCGTCACAGCTCACAGCAACTTCCAACTCTTGGGCTCAAGCGAGTCTTCTGCCTCAGCCTCCCAAGTAGCTGGGACCACAGGCGCTTGCCGCAACACCCGGCTATTTTTTTTTCATCATTTTAATTAAAAAAATCTATGGCAAATAGCTGGATCAAAACCATTTTCATTTTATGAAATACACATTCTCTCCCATGAGATGCCCATATGCATTTCACATTGAAATCATGATCTCTATACAATTTTGCATCCTGCTTTTTGGAACAGAGTCTAGACTGGTTCTTGAGATTTCTTCTCTGATGAGACATACTTGGGATGAACCTCTCAGTGTGTTTGTACCAGGATAGGGCTGCATAGCTCTGCGGGTAGGTGAGCCCAGAGCTGGATGTGCTGCTGCCAGCCCGTTTTGCTAGGGGTTAAACCTGGTGTGGCTGGAGCATTCCCTAGCAGTTACAGTGTAAGTTGCTTCCATGCTGCAGGGCCGATTTACTGTGACCTGGGTAGGGTTCTCGAAAGACTGGTTTCCCGGACTCTCTGGAACATCTGGTCTCTGGCCAGTAGGCAGCTGAGTGCCTCAGCAGAAGGAGGATCCCTCCCCCCACTCCAGGCAGGCTCACTCCTCCCTTCTACCCTCACACCCCCACAGGCACAGGCAGATGCATGTATGCACACATACATCCATATTTGTACACTCACTCCCCCCAACAGATGCATAGGCAGGCCATCTCACTGTCTCTCTCAGACACACACACAGAGGCAGGCTCACTTCTACATGTTCACACCACCACACTCACACCTCCAGGTGTACACAGTTAGTTCTCTGGCTCATAGACACACATTCTGTGTAAGCATAGGCAGGCTCACACACTCCCATTCACACAGACATTCACACGGCACACAGGCTCACTCCATCACAAAACTTTCCTAAGATTTAAAAGTAAGTTTAAAAAATGAATAAATGCTTGTGCAGTGCTGTTTATTTTATGAAACTCTCAAAGTAGTGACTGACTTTTGAGCTCAGAAAATTTTTTCTTAGCTGCTGATGATTTGGTCATCCCACATGGATGATTGTGTCCCCCTCAGAGGTTGTGGTGGGGACTAAATGAGATAAGGCACATAAAGTGCTTAGCTTAGTGTTCAAGACCATGTAACCATGCAGTGACTATTAGCTATTTTAAAGATTAGTGTTATTATCCAAAAGGTACTCAGTTGGCACTGCCATAGCGTATAGCCACAGTGGTTATCATACACTGGCTCAGTTAGGTGGATCCACTGTTCAGGGTAGTACCATTTTTAGAAATATAGATACCTTGAGCTCAAAAGAGCTCACTGTATAATTATATGCTAATTCAGATGCCATCTTATCTGGACCTTAGTGCAGATTGTGAGGGTGAAAGAAGCCAGGGCTTAAGTGAAAATATGTGTAGAAGAGAAAATGAGGAAATCCTCCTACTTTACTTATTATAATTTTCCTTCTCCCTGCAAATTGGGTAAAATTAAGCCTGCCATCCTGATTGCCAGCATATTTGTGTTCCAACTGCAGGAGTGTGATTGGAGAGTGGCTGCTCTGAGTGGTGGCAGGGGAAGGAGCATGGCTTTATTGACAAGTCACACCTGTATTCAGAGGTTTTTCTTTTTTAGAGACAGTCTCACTTTGAGTGCTATGACATCACAGCTTAAAGCAACCTCCAGCTCTTGGGCATAGGTAATTCTTTTGCCTCAGCCTCCTGAGTAGCTGGGACTACAGAAGCCCGCCACAACGTCAGCTATTTTTTTTTTTTGAGACGGAGCCTCAAGCTATCCCCCTGGGTAGAGTGCCATGGCATCACAGCTCATAGCAACCTCCAACTCCTGGGCTCAAGCGAGTTTCCTGCCTCCGCCTCCCAAGCAGCTGGGACCACAGGCGCTCGCCACAACGCCCAGCCATTTTTTGGTTGCAGCCATCATTGTTGTTTGGTGGACCTGGGCTGGGGATTCGAACCCGCCACCTTAGGTGTACGTGGCTGGCGCCTTAGCCGATTGAGCCACAGGCGCCGAGCCCACACATTTTTTTTTTTTAAAGGAAATACACTTTGAAGACCAACCACTGCACTTTATCAGGGTTCCAAGAATCTCTCAGGGTTCGCATTTTTACCATGCCCTGTCATCAAGGTCATTTACCAGGTTAGATTCTCAGATTCTTGAGAATAGATTATTTATTTCCCCCTAGAGCTTAGCAAAATACCTGGCACATGCCAATACACATCAAAGATGATGAATAAATCTAGCACTCCCCTTCAACTGCCCAGTCTCTCTTCCCAGAAGACTCAAAGGATAATCTCCACTCACTACAGCAAGAAAACAGGAAATGGAGAAAGTGCTCTAACCCTTGGAATAAAATGCAGTCAGTGCTTCCCCTAAAGTCTGAAGATTACTGACATTATAACTGATGGTTGGATGGGTGGAAGATGGTCAAGAATAACAACAATAATCATCCCTTGCATCTGTAGAGTACTTCACAGGTTTTTTTTTTTAGAGACAAAGTCTTATTTTGTCGCCCTCGGTAGAGTGCCATCACATCACAGCTCACAGCTCTTGGGCTTAGGCTAGGCGATTCTCTTGCCTCAGCTTCCCAAGTAGTTGGGACTACAGGCACCCGCCACAACGCCCAGCTATTTTTTTTTGCAGTTTGGCCGGGGCCGGGTTCAAATCCACCACCCTCAGTATATGGGGCTGGGGCCCTACCCACTGAGCCACAGGTGCTGCCAGTACTTCACAGTCTTAAAAGTCCTTCACATTGTAAACTATCACAATTGATGCTTACAGTAACCTTGTGAAATTGGGCATTATTATCCTTTACTATATAAGGAGGAAAATGGACATCCAGCCACCATTACTGATTGGCCCAGCCTGCATGGTCCACAACTGGTAGGTCTGAAGCTTGAAACTGGCCTTCCAAACCCAAGCTTCATATACTTTCCAAAGCCCATATTGCTTCCAACTCCGTTTAGTATATTTCTTGATAATATACATCATCTCTAAATATACATCACTGGTATAAGAGAAGGCCAGTGGTCTGGAGAAGAAGGAAACACCAATTTAAGGTTACAAATTCTTTTCCTTTCCCCAGAAACTCGGCCTTTCCAGTGGCTTCTGTTGCCCCTTCAACTTTTAAGTATTGTGTGAAGAAAGAAGAACTCAAAGCCTGTCTGAACTAAAGGGGACTCCAGCAGCCATTCCCTCTCTGAACTAAAGGGGGCTTAGAGGCAGTTAAATGCAGAGTTTCCATTGGGCTCCCCAGATCTTCTGAGGACAATAACCACAGGAAGGGAACCCACCCTGATAAACTTCCTAGGTAGGGGAAGGACTGCTGGGGATTCCGAAAAGCTGACGGAGTTCTACAATAATAGGAAGATTACGGTCACACTTGTTATTTCCTTTCTTGGTACCGGAAGTTAGCCCACTGCAGAAATCACACTGTCAGAGGCTGGTGAGAATTACTCCCTCTTAGTCCCTACCTTTCTTCATTTCTCCTCATTCTGCCCTTCCGGCAGACACACAGCAGCTGACACACACACCCTTCTACTTGCATATGATCCCCATCACTTTAAGCAAGTATGTTTTAAGAATAGAAAGAGTTCAAAGACATGAAGTGACATCACATGGGGTGAGAGGAATGGGGCTGCTCTGCTTGCTGCCCTCCTTTCTATCACACAGCAGAGTCTAGACCCCCCCATCCCACCCCCACCTGGCCCTCAGAGGAGCTGAGGAGTTACCTATAGTCTGAAACAAGGTGAGGGTGCCTGCGCAAGAGGGCCTCCACTGCCGCTCTGTCCAACTTCAAGATCCGCTTGAGCAGGTCAAAGCGCCGCACTCTGTAGAGCAGCTCAGCCAAGCCTGCGTCAGACAGCTGACCTCTCTCTCTTAAAATATCCAGAAGGTCCCTGACATTCGGCGGAATCACATCTGCAGCAACATCCCGGCACAAAAAAAGAAGCATCTCCTTCTCGTCTTTGTCGAGGGCCTCTTCAACCTGATGGATAACCTCCGCAGACATCCCGTACAGTGTCATTTCAAGGAACTGCAGTAACAAAGCTCCAAGCCAGTCAACAGATATCAATTTCATTTCTGAGGGCTTTCTTCATTTCTCTCAGAATCCTTTCCGACGGATGAGTGCCCTGGTTAAAAGGTAATTGTTTTTTAAATCCTCTTCTCAAGGTAACTTATACCTAAGAGTTAAAGTACCTAAGAGACCAGCTCTCCCCTTTTGCTGGTCTTCCTAACCTGGGGGATTAAATCTTGTTAGTAAAGTAACTTCACAGAAAGAGAGCCTCAGGAGACAAAGCCAAAACCCAGACTAATCCAAAAACCAAGAGAGACAGAGAAGAAAAACCTCTATGCTAAAGAAAATAAAACTAGAGACAAAAGTACCTAAAAAAATTCCCGTATGCTTATTTACAATTCAGCAGAATGCAAAGCATGGTAAAGGGAAAATCACACACAGAGGGGAGATAATGACTAAAGTTCAATAAATGGCCATAGTGGGAGAAAGAGGGAAAGCCCAGGGACTAGAAATTAGATCAGAGAAACTTGTGTCATGGTGGTTAACTCCCACTGTTAGTGACCTCACCCATGTGGGTTTGAACAAAGAGACCCTCTCCGCAGTGTGCTATAAGTAACGGAGAAAAGAGGTTTCTGTCCCCACATCTGTCCCCACTTTTTTTCCAGTTGTCTTCCTACTTCACAACCCCTCACCACACATGTAAGCAGAAGCCTCTGCTGCCATCCCCCCAGAGCCCAAGCCACAACATCCTTGTGAATGTTCACAGCCCCTGCCACCACCTGAACAAAGGCTTTCTCAAGCTATGATCAGGTCCTCAGACTCAGAGTTAGTGGAAGCATCGGAGGCCCCCTGACTCTCAGTACACTGTCACACAGCAGCAGTTGCCCTCAGCATTCCTGATGGTCTCAGTGGAACAGAAGATGGGGGGGGTCTCAGTCCTAGGGTGGGGCTTGGGTGGGAGGGGTAAGGAGCTCAAGCCATGGATGGGTGTATTCTTAACTTCTGCCATTGGAACTCAACATATTTTCTTTCAAAATTTCAAAGTAGCAATTACTATATACTCATAAGTTTTATTTTTATTTTTTTTCTGAGATAGTCTCCAGATGTCACCCTGGGTAGAGTCCATTATAGCTCATAGCAACCTCTAACTCTTGGGCTCAAGCAATCCTCTTGCCTCAGTTTTTCGATTTTTAGTAGAGATGGGGGTCTCAATTTTGGCTCAGGCTGGTCTTGAATTTGTGAGCTCAAGCAATACACCCACCTCGGCCTCCCAGAGTGCTGGGATTATAGGCATGAGTTACCATGTCCAGCTACTCATAAGTTTCCTAGCTATTAATTTATTTTCTTTTTTTTTTTGAGACGGAGCCTCAAGCTATCCCCCTGGGTAGAGTGCCATGGCATCACAGCTCATAGCAACCTCCAACCCCTGGGCTCAAGCAAGTCTCCTGCCTCCGCCTCCCAAGTAGCTGGGACCACAGGCGCCCGCCACAATACCCAGCCATTTTTTGGTTGCAGCCATCATTGTTGTTTGGCAGGCCCGGGCTGGGGATTCGAACCCGCCACCTTAGGTGTACGTGGCTGGCGCCTTAGCCGATTGAGCCACAGGCGCTGAGCCTATTAATTTATTTTCAATCACTTCTTATCTCTGGGCCACCCCTGGTGTATGTGGCTGGCGCCCTAACCACTGAACATGG
Source organism: Galagoides demidoff (assembly GCA_963574575.1). Lineage (NCBI taxonomy): Eukaryota > Metazoa > Chordata > Mammalia > Primates > Galagidae > Galagoides > Galagoides demidoff. The sequence goes on along the minus strand of CAUYQV010150990.1, from coordinate 1,558 downwards.
GTAACAAGCCAAAACCATTAAGAGCTGGCAAATTGTTTTTGTTTGTTTTTTGTTAGCAAACCTGGGTGGGTTTGAACCTGCCATCCCCAGTGCATGGGGCCAGTGCTTTAACCATTGAGCAAAGGCACCCAGCCTAATTAGTAAAGAAAAAAGTTACATTTATTATAAAACGTAATAACATGGCTCGGCGCCTGTGGCTTAAGTGGCTAAGGCACCAGCCACATACACCTAAGGTGGCGGGTTCAAATTCAGCCTGGGTCCGCCAAACAACAATGACAGCTGCAACCAAAAAACAGTCAGGCATTGTGGCGGGCCCCTGTGGTCCCAGCTACTTGGGAGGCTGAGGCAAGAGACTCGCTTGAGCCCAGGAATTGGAGGTTGCTCTGAGTTTTGATGCCACAGCACTCTACCCAGGAGGACAGCTTAAGGCTCTGTCTCAAAAAAAATAAATAAATAAATAAAATAAAAATAAATGTAATCACATTACATTTATATGAAATTTTATTTCATATTAAAAAAAAATTTTCTTAAGACAGAGTCTTATATGTTGCCCTTGGTAGAGTGGCATGGTGTCACACCTCACAGCAACCTCAAACTCTTGGGCTTAAGTGATTCTCTTGCCTCACCCTCTGTAGCTGGGACTACAGCTGCCCAGCTATTTTTTTTTTGTTATAATTGTCCCTGTTGTTTAGCAGGCCCAGGCTGGGTTCCAACCTGCCAGCCATGGTATATGTGGCTGGCACCCTAACTGCTGAGCTATAGGAGCCAAGCCAAGTATTTTATTTTAAAATAGATCATTCATACCTTTCACATTAGCCTTCCCCAAACCAATATAACTGGGTGAGCTCTTACTAAAAACATTAATAGATGTTTTCCCTAATGTATACTTACTAATAAGTATTGGTGTGGCCAAGCCAATCCCATGCCCATTCATCTGAACTTGACTTAAATATGATTTGTGTATAATTAGAGCAGTGGTTCTCAACCTGTGGGTCGCAACCCACAAGAGTTGCATTAAAGGGCTGCGGCATTAAGAAGGTTGAGAACCAATGAAAATAAAATTTCCTGGCTCGGCGCCTGTGGCTCAATCGGCTAAGGCGCCAGCCACGTACACCTAAGGTGGCGGGTTTGAATCCCCAGTCCGGGCCTGCCAAACAACAATGATGGCTGCAATCAAAAAATGGCCGGGCGTTGTGGCGGGTGCCTGTGGTCCCAGCTACTTGGGAGGCTGAGGCAGGAGACTCGCTTGAGCCCAGGAGTTGGAGGTTGCTATGAGCTGTGATGCCATGGCACGCTACCCAGGGGGATAGCTTGAGGCTCTGTCTAAAAAAAAAAAAAAAATTATGCTACAAGAAGCCAGTGCCAAAATTATTGAATAACTCCATTTATATAAAATTCTAGAAAATATAAACTAAGATATAGTGATAGGAGCAGAGGAAATTTCTGGAGGTAATGAATACCTTTATTATCTCAATTCAGGGAATAATTTTGTATGACAGATTATCAAAACATATCAGATTGTACATTGTAAATATCTGTAGTTAATTGTACCTCAACT
>CAUYQV010150988.1:0-10122 GCA_963574575.1 Galagoides demidoff | reverse complement strand
AATTGTGAGTAGATGTCAGATGTATTAAAAAAAGGGGGATGCTTAGGAAAATAATCCGGTTCGGCTATACTGAAAGTCAGCATTGGGAAATAATACACATTAAGGCTGTAACACATTTTGGAGTGATATTGGGAAGCTTATAAGCTAGTATAAACTATTTTTACATTTTTAGCAATTATAATACTTTCCATGTTATCACTAAGGAATTGTTGTGATTGCAGTTTGGAGAATAATTGAATGGGGATTGAATGTTTCAGGATTTCAGTCAGGGTAATGGTAGTTAAAGAGAAGAATGAGTTACAGTAGGAATTTTTGAGGTAGAAGACATGGGAGTTGGAAAATGCATGTGACAAATAAAACGGAACCAGCATCAAGGGCAGGCTTTTCAGACGGAGGGACAGAAGGGTCCCGCAGTGAAGAGAAACATGGAATTCAGGAAGAAATACAGACGTCACATAATAGAATTTGAGGCTTGCAAACACTGCGTTATTTAGATGGCACCCGGGAATTGCACATCCATATCTTCTAAATAAAGAAGGAAAAGGAGAGAGAATTGCAGTTAAATACCTGGGTGTTTTCAGTATGAGAATGTTAAATGAGACCGTGGAAGCGGATATGATTGTGGTGGCCCTGAACGGAAAGGGAGACATACGCTTAGTTTTTCACTCTATCCTGGCCTTTTCCCACTCAACGATACCCTCATTTTAATCATTTATGTTATTTCTTCTGCATTTAGAATTAATTTTTTATTAAAACAACTTTCTCTTGCACTCATAAACATGGCAAGATTGCTAAGTGGCCACCCAACTTCCTCTCTTCTTTCTTACAGGAAAGTTTCACTTTTATTGTAAAGATAAGGACAGTTTTTAACTAGTAATGATAATCATTTTCTCAACTTCTCTTGTCATGTGCCACATTTTGGCCAATGACACAAAGGCAGAAGTTCCAAAGAAATGTCCATGAGCTCAGTCATCCCACGTACTTCTCTATTTCCCCATTCCCTTCTTCCTGCCTAAAACACTGACCTAGTGGTGAAGTCTGGACAGCTAACTGGATAGTTAAAATATGAGACACATACCAGAAAACAGTGCAGGAGCATATTGAAGAGTTAATACCCTTTAATGGCACCAAGACCCTCTGCTGCCATTCTGAATTGTCTAGTCTGAATTTCTCACCCTTGAGAAAACATTGAATTTGTAATTCATGTGAGGGACTCTTTCGGAGCTTCCTCTTGTACCTAGCTGAATACAATTCCTAACCGATTAAACTCATTCGGTGTTTTCTTGTGCCACCCTGCCATAATATGATTGCAAGGATCGGCTTATCATCCTGCACTGTGAGCAGCGTATCAGTTTGAAGGGAAAGCAACATAAACATTGCAGGATAAGCCAGGGCATAATAAATGTGCTCTAACAACATACATTAAAGCAAAAATGGATTCAGAAAAAAAAAGGAAAGGCATGGTTTTTGGATGACAGGGATATTTATTACCTTGAAATAACTTCAGTTTCATATTGCAGTCATCTTGGTCAATAAGTAACAACAACATGTATTCATCTACGTTAACTTTCCACCTGTCAGATGCCAACTGAGAAGGCACAACATCTTGATGTCCTTTGATTACCTATTCCGAGTACACGTGCTTGGTGCAAGGTTAAAGTGTGCAGATGTAGCAGGGGCAGGTAAACAGCAATTTGACCAACCAGCAGCTTGCTTCTTTTGAGATAAGCAGCATATAGAAGAAAACGGTGACAAGCAGGAGAACTGGAGGCACAAAAAAACACATGAAAAGGAGGAAGCCTGATTACCTTATCTTGAGTATTACTTTATCTTGAATAATTTATCATTCTTTTTATTCCATCATTTATCTTCCCTGCACAGTAATCAGTAATGTTAAAAAAAATGCTGAATTTATGCTATAAAAGCTAAAGGCCAAAAAGAAAAAAGCAAATACAAGTTTAAACATTTAAATATTCAGGATGCTTTGAAACTCCCAAACAAGTGATTTTTTTTCCCTCTTATTTGATCGATGGAGAGAAATGGATATTACAAATAATTATTACATTTCTCTCCTTATTAAATCTTTTCTAATATTTTTCTTTTCTAATATTTTTAATGTTATAGAATGGACAGAGGTATAGAATTCCAGAATCCAGCTCATCTTCAAGCATTGGTTCTAACCATTAAAACAAACAAACAAAATCAAGAAGCTATTCTATTTTTAATGCTCCTTTCTTCCCCAGGGGAAAATGGAATATATCCACATAATATATTTGGTGAAATTCTTAATAAACACTAGAAGAAACTTTTGGTAATTACCCCTGAGATAGTCTTCTTTTTTTCACTTCTTGCACACACGTTTTATATTAGATATTCATCTTTCCCTGCAGGATGTGGGTATGGCAAGTCAACCTTAGCTCTAGTTACCACACATGCTCAGTTTAAACCAATTTGTAGGGTTCATAATCCTTTCCAGTGACTCAGTCAGTCACAGACTGATAAAGAAGATTCAATCAACACAATCAATTAATAGGAATATCTGCTAGAAAGTTGTATGAAAGTTTTCTCAAAGAAACCAAGAAATGAAAGAAGGAGCAAGGGAGCGAAGGGAGAGAAGGAAAAAAGAAGGGGAAGAGAAAGCAAGTGGGGTGAGTGGCATAGTGAGACAGAGACTCCCTCTGTCACCTGGGTAGAGTGCTGTGGCATCATCATAGCTCTCTGCAACCTCAAACTCTTAGCTCAAGAGATCTTCCTGCATCAGCCTCCTGAGTCACTGGGACTACAGGCACCTGCCACACCACCTAGTAATTTTTCTATTTTTAGTAGAGATGAGGTCTCTCAATCAGGCTGGTCTCTAACTCCTGAGCTAAGCAATTCACCTACCTCCGCCTCCCAGAGTGCTGGAATTACAGGCTTGAGCCACTGCGCCCAGCCTGATGTCTAGTCTTTATATCACTTGCATCCAAAAACACTTGGATTACTAAAGTGTGTACCAACTAAATTGATAGCTACAGAATGGGTATCCTTTAGTTTAGCTTTAGGAAAAGCATTAGAAATTTCTTATTAATGTTAATTATATACACACACACACATCATTGGTTTTTTAATATAAACATATGTTTTTCACATCGTAATTTTAAAGGATAGGTAGAATGATATGAAGCATATTTCACATCAGTGCTTCCCCCCCCCACCAAGATTTAATTAAGAATGGCCAGCACTGTAACCATCTGATGTTGAAAAATTCAGATCCCTGGATTTTTCCCTGACCTAGTGAATCTGAATCTCTGGGGAGTGGTAACCCAGAATCTTAAAATTTAATGTGCAATACAACTAGATCTGAGGTATACAGCAATAGAATTAGAATGAACTTTCTGCTCTATAGAAAACGTCCACTGTTTTGCATGTTTTCAATAACATATAATCCCCACTAGTTCAATATTATCAAAAAAACTTTTTGACCTAAATTCAAAATCTTGCTTGTTACTAAAGTCTAGATATTTTTCTAATAGTTAGTTGCCTTCACCTCATAGAAGTTGTCTCTTATACTAAAAATTCTAGACGTTATTATCAGTAATTCCTAAGGATTCCTATAACTTCACTTCTGATAATTTTAATCAATTCCAGCACATTCCTGATAAAGAAAATGGGTTTTTATTAGCTTATCACAATGCAGTTAAAAGTTTAGGGTGGCAATGAAACTGTAATCAGAGCAAGATCTATAGTTTGTTGAATCACTGTTCTAGAAGTGTAAGTAAATCAACTCAATTCTAATGATGTTAATTCACATAGATTTGCATGATCATCAGCCTTTTACCAAGTCTGTCGTCTTAATGACCAACATAGCAGGTGCTTCTCCTTTTTTTAAGTAAAACTCATGGGGATAATTATTAGATTCAGCATAGACCAAAGGAATATACTCTCTGCTGGGAATTATTTTCAATAACTCCACTGTGTCATCTGCCTGCTGATCACAAGAACAAACAAAACTGATTTACAGAAAATAACTCACTGCCATCAATGTACCTGTGTGGGTTTATTTGAATTCTATGGTGATACAACTACAAAGTGGGTTTGAAAATATGGTACTGATAACATACTGCCATTTGTACTTGTGATTAAGGGAGCTTCATTGCTAAATACACTTACTGAAAGATAATTACTAAAGATGTAGGTATCTAGAAATATAAAATGTCAATCACTCTCTGACAAGATATTCTGCAACCTTATGACTTCTTATAGGGAAGCAAGTTGCTTTATTTCATCCCATAAAATAAGCCAGTTCTAAAGAAAAGAAATCACATGCACGTAAGACAGAATAACTGGGAATGCCTCACAAACTTAACAGTAAATATGCAAACATCATAATGTGTTATTGCTTAAGTTTACCATGACATAGGATTATATTTGTGTATTTATTATTTACAGCTTTTCTTGTAATTTTTTTTCTAATACCAGTGTGAGAGCAGTTTTCTGTCCAATAGCTTAGGCTTTTTGATTTGAGAAAGCACTTTTTCCCTGACAATGTAATATTACTTTCAGTCAACTTAGAGTAGCAGACTCTTCTAAAGCACAATTTAAGTAAAAATACCAGAACACAGTGTTTCTAAAAATTTCCATCAGAATTTCTTATATTTAATATATATATCACAATTTAAGAAACATTCAACAGTCTAAATAGACTGTCCATAAACATATAAAATTGTCAGATTATTCCAATTTATGTTAATGATTTAACATAATGTTAAATGTTAATGTTAAGTTTGGGAAAGGAAATGGTCATGAAGTCAAGCAAATAATCTCTAATGTCTATTGAATCTGAAAGAGAAATTCATTAAAATTAGCATTTATGAAGGAAACTTTAAAACAGAAATACAATCAATTACTTTTTAATTGTACTTACATTGTAGGCTTATGTGCCTTGGATTTCGTGTTTCACTTCCTCATGACTGTGTTTCACTTCCTCAGCTTCAAAAGTTACACATTCGTTAAATAAAATTACTGTGACTGATTAGACACCTATGGGGTTATAGACACCACTACTTACTCTCACATAGCTTCATTGAAAAAAAAATAAAATAAAGCAAAAAATTAAAATAAATGAAACAGTCCTGCTAATTAAATTATTTTGATGGTCAAAAATTGTCTCTGAGTTATGCTCCCAGGTTCTAGATTAATATTTTCTTTGTAGCTCTAATTCAGAAACTCCCTTTATATTTAAAATATAGATCTATATTATATATGTGTTTTTTAATATTATTAATTATATATATATTTTTTAGAGACAGAGTCTCACTTTATTGCTCTTGGTAGAGTCCCTTGGCGTCACACAGCTCACAGCAACTTCCAATTCCTGGGCTTAGACGGTTCTCTTGCCTCAGCCTCCCAAGTAGCTGGGACTACAGGTGCCCGCCACAACGCCCAGCTATTTTTTTGTTGCAGTTTGGCCGGGACTGGTTTTGAACCCACCACCCTTGGTATATGGGGCCGATGCCCTACTGACTGAGCCACAGCCACCACCCTATATTTAAAATATTTTAAATGAATCCTTATTTACTTTTTATACAATTCAATGAAATTTGATTTTCAATTAAAGTTAGATTACTCTCTTTATCCATCAACACATTTTTCTAAGACCTGTCTACTTGTAATCTAACTAAAATTCTCAAATTAACTAATAAGCAAAATGAACTGGGATCACTAGAACCAGAAACAATATTGGTTGTAAGAATATTATGCTATTGAAAAGAAGTGATCGTCACAGATGTATGAAGGTCCTACTCATTGTGTGTACTGTGTGCAGCATACTAACAATGCCCGCTACAGGAACACTCTCCTCTGTGTTAGTCTCTTGAGCAGCTAATTTAATGACCAGATATTCAGAGTTAAATACACGAATGTTTTCAGTCTACTGCAAGCATCATAACATCTGTGCCTGTGTTCTTTCCCCGTACCTACTCTCCCACCTTGGTCTTCACTCTGTCCAGTAAACTGTCTCCTCTCCACTTACTAATCTATCAATGACCAATGAGCCTTACCGACTCCCTGAATCTTCTCTGCCATTGTAGTCAATGTGATCCTTTTGACTTGACATCCTCTAGTGCCTATGGTTGTTCATTCACTGTGACAGCTGATCATTTTTGCTTTTATTCCCATCCTCTGAAAATCTAGCAGCTGAGCGTGTGTTATTGGGTAAAGATGATAGAATGTAAACATATAAAGATAGGCTTCAGGAATCTGTGCTTTCTGTCAAGTTTATTTTCAGTAACTAATATTTTACATAAAGTTACACATTATAAAAGTCAATGTTCATTCCTAATGGTACTAATAAAGATAGTTAAAACCTACTAAATCCTTAGTATCCGCCTAATACTACACTATGACCTTTGTATAGATGTATATTTTCTTCTCCTGAATGAACTAAATTCAAGAGGTGTTGGAATTAAACATTTTTTTTTCCACCATGACACCTTTAAACTCAATCTGAAGACTCATTGTTTCTAAAAAGCCACTAAGTGAATATTTGGACTGATCTCTATAATAACAATCTCAGTCACCCTTGGCAAATACCCTTTTCCCCAGGCGATTTGGGCTGCAAACAGACCATGCCAATAATTAAAATATCCATCCCAATGTAAAATTAAAAAATAATTAAAGTTCTTATATAACTTAGAACTTCTTTCTTCCTCTAATTAGGTACAGTCTAGGGATTGGGAATGAAAGAGTTAATATGTCCAGTTTCTGACATGTTTTCTTGTTACGTAGCCCAAACTGGAGTCAAATACAGTTGATCATTTTTTGCCTTAGAGAATTTATCACGTTTTCAAATTTGACTCTCTGTCTTACCTGCTCAGAAAACAGATATCATCTTCAATAATAAATCCACATCTAGGTCAGAAACATTTAGCAAAAAATAAAACTGACAAATGATTTTTATTCCACTCAAATACAAAAGCGATTTACATGTAACAATACATGTTTTGATTTTATCATAACAAATTCATTATATTTTCAATGACATGAAAGCCAAGAAATAGCAGTAGGCTCTTTAAAAATATGTGACCGGAATAAAGAAAATGATTAAATATTTTATGGTATGAAGATAAAATGGTCTGATGTATCCATTGCTGCATAAACTAGATCATTGCCAATATGAGGAGAACATATTAATTCTTTTAGTTAAGTTGTTATTTCTTTTGGTGTATTAACAGTAGTTTCGGATTTTTTATTAGTGCTACAAAAATAAGCTATTATCTCAATAATTTGTAATAATATTTGTTTTCCAATATCATGTCTGGAGATGACCCTAGAGATTCTCCTTCAGGCTGTGGGTTGGATTCAGCTCTGTCATCAGTCCTGTCAAGATTCAATTTTGACAGGCTAGTAGCTGCCAATTCTTCTCTTGAAAATTTTCAGGTACAAAAGAAGCTACAAAGATTATCAGTAGATTGGGAAAGAATACTTCTGACATGCAGGCAGAAAAAGAGAGTGAATATTTGTTCAACAATGATATAATCTACTACGATGGCTTCTGAAAACATTTGTCCATGTTCATCTTCTTTCTTTCTGTGTTTGATGACTAAATTACCAAATTTCTAATGGACTGTTTTCTGTTTATATTTGCCTTTGTTAGTATATTCAGCACTATGGACCTAGAAACATTTCATTTATGTAATGAGATCTTATTCACTATTATGAATGAACTTGTTTCATTCATTCAAACTTATTTTCCTTAAGTCAATTATTTGTTTCTTGATGCCTCATTATAGACACCAAGAAGTAAAAAACAGATAAACAAACAAAAAGCATGGTTCTGACATTGAATTTTGAAATTTGTGGATATGTCCATACTAAATGAAGATCATTGTTCAACATAAAAATATTTGAAAAATACAATTTATAGTTGTACAATAGGACAATTGGGGGAATAAAAAGCAAATAACATGTCTTACATCATAATTATTATTAACTAGCCACTTAGTAGAGCTTGATGAGCCACAGAGCTGCTGAATAATATTAATTAACATTATATTCTAATAGATAATGCCATTATAGTGTTATTCATGGATACCGCACCATTAATCCTCCAAATTTTCTAAACAATGCTTCTGAAGTTATTGTCAAATAAGTTGGTCTGAATACTTAACCCTGACAAAATTATTCCTATGTTGCATTAAATTCTGTCACTATTAACTTACTACAGTAGAACTTCCATGGTTGACTACCTCCTTACTTTGAATACTTCCTTAAATTGACCTAATTTTTATACCAGATATTCATTACATGTACAGATCAGTACAGTAGGCTGAGATCCTTACATTGACCAGTTTGTTGCAGTCCTTTGGTTGGTAAACTTATAGAGGTTCTACTGTATTACTATAAGCTATTTAGTTAGTTTTCATTACATTAAAAACAAGAGTATGCCTGTAACCTTAGCACTCTGGGAGGCAGAGGTGGGTGGATTGGAAATGCAAGGTCTACGTTACACAGAAAAACGAAATAAAATGAAATCCTACAAAGTTTCAAAATACCTTATATTGCATGAGGAAATATGAATCTAGAGTTTTCAAGTATATAGTGAATAGAAAATACATTTCATAAGTTATTTTGTGAGATTCTATTGATATAATAAATGATCTATATAAAAATGTTTTAAGTAACAAAACTATTTTGTAAGCTATGTTAGCAATATTTTTAATACTTAAGGTTTATTGTAGTGTGTATTATTATAACTTGTATAGCAGCATATTTTTAATGTACGTATTTGGAACTAGAAAAATTTCTCATCATCTACATATTATCTTTGTTTAAGGATCATTTAGATGTGAAAAAAACAACAGGCCACTGGTTAGTCTATAAAAGGAGTAAAAAGTGAAGGGCTAAATTATCTTGAAATGAAACTGAAAGGCATTTTATACACGTATGGTTTCTACTAGTTCATTGATTTAATGATAGGATAGAAAGAGAGGTAGGCAATCAATATGTACAGACTCAAACACAACTGGAGAATTCTCATGAAATATTTCTCAAGGAGTAAAATGTTTACTATAGAATTTCCACCTGTTAAGAGTTTTTTTTTTAACATCTGCTCAAAAGTTTACAATTGATAATGTGCTAATATTAAGATCACAGTCAGGTGGAGACAAAAACCTAACTGAACAGAAAGAAAGAAGCTCAGAGTCATGAGTGATTAGTTGAGCACTTGGTCTCTCCTGCTGTCAACTTTCCCTATGATCCAAAAGACACAATTGTCAGAGATCTTGGGAGATATTCAGGTCTTCTGCTGCACTTATGGTCCATTTCATGTGTCTCTGAAAGAGCAGGTCCCCTTATCTGACCTTCCACATGGTGTTTTCTATTTTCAAGTTTAACTCCCATGGGATATTTATATTTTCATGTCATCTTGTAAACATACAGAAAAGCAAATTCTCAGTTATAAGTGATGTTAAGGCTATTCAATATATAGTATCATAGATATGATAAATCCAGTACCTTACAGTAGGAAGGCATGTAGTAGAGCATAATTAGGAATTCATATCCTATAAATTTTTACCGGGCTTTGTAATGTAACTAAATTCTAAAAACAGGAATAAACAATAAACCTTAAAGTTTGTAATTTCTTCCACAGTACTTCCATTAAAAATGACTATATGCTATGTTTAATTCATTTTATTATTTATGACTTGATTCCATATACACAAAATGAAATTAAATCACCCTACACAATTCATACATCATGGAGATCCAAGCTGAAAAATGTTTACAGTGTTGTGATATCTGTTTGTTCATCAAATCCAAAACCTCACAAAATAACTTATGGAATGTATTGACTATTCACTGAATACTTGAAAACTCAAGATTCATGATATTAATTCCTCATGCAATATAAGGTATTTTGAAACTTTGTAGGATTTCATTTTATTTTGTTTGACTGTGTAACATAGGCCTTACATTCCCAAATTTTTATTGCAACTATATCAGTGTTGCATATATCTAGAAGCAAAATACATAGCTCCTTACATGATGCCCAAGTTGTTTGAATTACAGGCTTTCATGAACATTTATCAATTTCCTGAAAAGATAATGAATAATACAAGTCTTGAGCTATATGAGATACTGGCC
>CAUYQV010150986.1:0-48856 GCA_963574575.1 Galagoides demidoff | reverse complement strand
CCTCAAGCTATCCCCCTGGTAGAGTGCCAGGGCATCACAGCTCATAGCAACCTCCAACTCCTGGGCTCAAGCGAGTCTCCTGCCTCCGCCTCCCAAGTAGCTGGGACCACAGGCGCCCACCACAGTGCCTGGCCATTTTTTTGGTTGCAGCCATCATTGTCGTTTGGCGGGCCCCGGCTGGGGATTTGAACCTGCCACCTTAGGTGTACGTGGCTGGCGCCGTAGCCGATTGAGCCACAGGCGCCGAGCCTAAACTTTCTTTCTTTAAAACCATAAAAATGAATGAATGAATGACTTTTTCTTTCTTTCTTTTTTTTTTTTTTTTAAAGAGACAGAGTCTCACTTTGTCACCCTGGGTAGAGTCCTGTAGCATTACAGCTCACAGCAACCTCCAGCTCTTGGGCTTAGGCGATTCTCCTGCCTCAGCCTCCTGAGTAGCTGGGACTACAGGCACCTGCCACAACTCCCAGCTATTTTCTTGTTGCAGTTTGGCTAGGGCCAGGTTTGAACCCACAATGCTGGGCATATGGGGCCAGCACCCTGCTCACTGAACCACAGGCACCGCCCCATGAATGACTTTTTCATGATTAAGATTCCTCCTTTAGTTCCTTGGGGGCCCAGAATGCTCATGAAATTGCAGAATAAATGACTCAAAACAAGTGCTAGTGGAATTAGAGTTCTTCTTCCTTTATCCAACACTGCCTTTGATCCCCGTATCCTCCCCACCTTCCCATCTCTCCTATGCCTGGAGCTGAAACAGACTGTGAGACCAAGGAAGATGTGGGTGGTCTGGGCCTGGCCTTCACCAGCTGATGAGAATTCAAAGCCCTCCTAATGGCTTGCAATTATGATGTTGGATTTTAGAAACTACGCCCCGAGGGTCATAAGACTGTGAGGTTTAGAAAATGTGTCCACTCTGCTTCTGAGGACAAAGCCACCAGGAGTTAAATAAACTACAAGCCTTCCTTGCGGCTCCTTACTCCAGGCCATATTAAAAGAAAAAGACAAGACTAGGCCAGGCATACACAATAAATAGCGCACCCCAGTAATCTCAGGACTTTGAGCGGCCAAAGTGGGTGGACTGCTTGAGCTCAGGAGTTCAAGACCAGCCTGAACAAGAGCAAGACCCCCATCTATATTAAAATTAGAAAAAATTAGCCAGGTGGTGTGGTAGGTGCCTGTAGTCCCAGCTACTCAGGAGGCTGAGGAAAGAGGACTGCTTGAACCCAAGAGTTTGAGGTTACAGTGAGCTATATTCATGCCTGGGCTGTTCTCCACAGCCAGGGAAACAGAGACCCTGTTTTAAGAAAAAATAAAAAAAGGCCTGAGGCGGTGGCTCCATGCCTATAATCCTTGCACTTTGGGAGGCTAAATAGGAGGATGGCTTGAGACCAGAAGTTCAGGACCAGCCTAACAAGAGCTAGATCCCATCTCTACAAAATAATAGAAAAATGAGACGGGTATTGTGGCATTTGCCTGTAGTCTCAGCTACTCAGGAGGCTGTGGCAGGAGAATCCCTTGAACCCAGGAATTTGAGGTTGCTGCAAGCTAGGCTGATGGCATGGCACTCTAACCTGTGCAACAGAGTGAGACATTGGCTCAAAAAAAAAAAAAAAAAAAAAAAAAAAGGAAGAAACAACTAGGATGTTAAAACTTTATCCTTCATTTTCCTAAATCTCAGAAAAGCTAATTTTCTAATCAATTAACAACTCACCTAGATGGGGTATGCAATCCAACCAGGCTTAATTAGCTGTGATTTATAACACTCTGATCAAAGTGCTTTACCGAGAGAAGGTGGTAAGATACCATGCCTGCCTTCAAGAACCTTAATTGGCTCTGCACCTGTGGCTCAAGTGGCTAAGGCACCAGCCACATACGCCTAAGGTGGTAGGTTCGAATCCAGCCCGGGCCCACCAAACAACAATGATGGCTGCAACCAAAAAAAATAGCTGGGGGTTGTGGAGGGCACCTGTGGTCCCAGCTACTTGGGAGGCTGAGGCAGCAGACTCGCTTGAGCCCAGGAGTTGGAGATTGATTGCTGTGAGCTGTGATGCCACAGCACTCTACCCAGGGGGACAGCTTGAGGCTCTGTCTCAAAAAAAAAAAAAATAAGGAACCTTAAAGTTGAGAAGCAGGAAATGGTTAAATAATAAATTTTATATTATGTATATTTGGCCTCAGTTAAAAAAAAAAAGGTGGAGCTGCACCTGTGTATGTATAGACAAAACATAAAGTTGATGGTGCCAACTGCCAGGCAAAATGAGCAAAAAAGGGCAAGAAGGAAGACTGGCCCTGTCCTAGTTTACGAACAGGCCAGGAATGGCTATGCATGTTAAATCAGACGCACTTACTGGCTCAACCATCCTCCATATAACCACTTTCACTGCAAAGGGGGGCAGCCCCCAAGAACCAACACCTCCCAGTTGGGTCTGTTCCTCACTGGTTGCCAAATCTTTAGTCAATGCTTCTGGTTTGATGGAGGGCAGGATGCCAGTAGAGATAAAATGGTCAGGAAGGCGGGTCTGGAGCCAGACTACCTGGGTTCAAATACTAGCTCTACTACATACTAGCTGGGTGACCTTCGACATGCTACATCACCTCTCAGAGCCTCAGTTTCCTCTGGAGAAAATGAGGAAAACCAATACCACTTCATACTGCTGCTGTGAGAACTGGATTAATATATGGCAATGCTCAATATACTGTTCCATACACAGTGAAGGTTCCATTATTATGCAAGAAACAATGAGGAGGAGGATGCCTCAAGAGAACACTCGCCGTTTCTCCTCTACCACAAACGGATATACGCGTCTCCTCCAACCCCATCTGGCACCCACGCCACTTGCATGTCCCTATTCTGATGGAGGGAGGTGTGGAAATGAGTTCTTGGCCTTGTATCAAGGTGAGATACCCCAGATAGGGCCAGGGGACAACTCTACATAGTAAATGTCAGTTATTCTTAGCCTGGCAAGTAGAGACTTCTTAAGTTATAAGAACCTCATGTCACTTACAAGATATGTATTTGTTTTACAACAGAAAACACTTTGATGCTAGTATGAGACGCGGGAGGATCTGATATGCCACTTTCTCCTTTTCTCTCTACCGAAGAGATGTGTCTTCTCTGTCTGTCAGCAGCCTGCCTCCCCCACACACCTCACAGGTTACAGCAAGCTATGCTTCCATACTAACTTGTCACTCCAAGGTGCCATCAAATACACTGCCAATTTCCAGGACAAAGGGCTGCACTCCATGTTTCTCTTGGGTTGCACACCAAGCAACTACTGCCCCTTACTCCTTTCTTCAAGGGGACCACTGTGTCCTGGCAGTCCCCACTCCTCCACTGCATGGAGGCAGAAGCTGAGTACAGGGGCAGGAGCAACAGGAGCTGGGGGCAGACAGCGTGCATTTGAATCCTAGCTCTGCAACCTTGGGTGAATTACTCATCTCCCTGCATCTCACTTTCTTCAACTGCAAAATGGTCTTGGGTACCTCTCCTCAGGCTGCTGTGAGGATAGATAATGTGAAGTGCTTAGGACATACCTGGCACACAGTCAGTACTCAAAGGAGTGCCCTTCCACATTTTATCTCAGGAAGTCCATGCGAGGGCAACAGGCTGTGCGCACGGCCTCACACTGCAAGAGCACTTTATAAGCAGATTTGCCCATGGCAATAAAAACACCAGCACAGTGCCGCCAGACCTTGCCAGGCTGGGACCTGCAGTCATCTGCACAAACAAGTATGCACAGCACATCTTATAAGGACTTTCTGCCACAGCGAGGTAAGCAGGTCACCTCTGACCAAGGAAAGCGAGAGCCCAGGAGTCTCTACTTTCCCAGCAAAGGCTTGGGTTGAGGGGGAGGAGGGCAATCCTTCCCATTAAGCCCCTCCACTTCACCATGGAAAGGGAGATGCTTTCCAGACCAGCGTCCAGTCTGTGGGGTCCTTCTCTCTCAGAATGGGCGAGTGGCACCAATCAACTCAGGAACAGTCACTGGTTCTAATCACAATCCCTAGAGACAAGGGGGCTGATGGTGACCGTGCAGGGAGGCATGAGAAATTAAAAAATACAAAAGCAACGCTCCACGTGGCCTGAAGCCTGGGTCCGGCTGCCAGCACTGGCAGGGACTGCAGTTCTGTAATCCCAGTGATGAAGGCCCCAGCGGGTTACTGGCAAGCTGAAGGGTGACCATGGGAAAGAGGCCATGTCCCATGTACAACACGCCGGTGGGACACCCTCTCCTCCTCTTCTTTCTTCCTTTTCAGAGTCCCACAAGCAAGGAGGCTACTAAACTTCCCTGCAGAAAGCCACACCTTCAGACTGGCTTCAGTCCCCAAGGACAAATTAAAAAGATAAAAAAAGAAAGATAAACATGTAAACGTTTTCTTCCCACCCTTTCAAAAGTGCCGAAATGTAAAATATTTAATTATTCTAGTCCACTGCTGGCCTGGAGAGCCCAGTTCCCTAACACATGGAACTCAATATCATTTGTAACACCAATTAAGGAGGTTCATTTATTATGCCATACAACTTCCTGCCCTAATGGCTCATCAAGCCAGGAGATGAGCAGTTTGTTGGGAGTACAAAGCAGCATATGGCTGCCAGGTTCTTTCTGGCCGACGCCACAGACGGAGGGAAAGGCTGCTCCATTTCCCCATGCTGCAATGCTCACAAGCTGACAGAAGGGATTTCCTAAAGCCCCATCTGGTATAAAAACCTCTACTGGGCAGAGCGGTTTGGAACAGTAAGGGGGTGTCTGGTAATAACAGGCTAGGGCCATATGCTCTAAAGACAGAAGATCTAAAGAAGTGGCGAGGAGTTTGCATATGTGAGGGGGACAAGGAGCCAGAATCGGTCTGGAATCAAAGAGACTATGTCTCAGCTCCAAAGGCAAGAGCTTCTAGTCGGGGATCGGGTTTCTGCGGCTTGTGTCATGGTGGATCTGTTTGCTGATACTATCAGGAAAGGGTTCAAGTTTGCCCATGTTTACTTTGAACGGTTCATTTTTACTTGGATGCTAGGGACTTTGATCTGCAACCTTTTTTTGTGAGATGTGTCATGGTACAAGTTCAACACAGAATGTTAAGATCATACACAAAAAAGTGTTTTCATAGCAGATCTTCGTAGGGGCCCATCAGGTTAAAACAACAGAAAAGGGAAGAAAAGAGAAGGAATAAGGACTGTGTGGAAGGAAAAGTGTCATTCCTTGCAGATTGGGGGAATCGAATGAAGAAATACGCTTATCAAGGCAGTAATATCTCCTCTTCTCCCCACTCCTCAGTTGGAAGGTGGTAGATGCTACCAATTCACCCTAACCAACCCAACTCCTGTGGCTCAGTTCAAGATATAAAGCCATCAATTTTAGTAGCTGACCACAGCTGATGAAAGAAAGGACTCTGCAAAAAATATGCCTGCAAGGCTTCTTTGTTAGTTTTTTCAGATAGGGTCTTGCTATATGGCCCAGGCTGGTCTCGAACTCCTGGGCTGAAGTGATCCTCCTGTCTTACCCTCTCCAGTAGCTGAAACTATTAGCTCTATAGGTTAGAATCACTGTACCCAGCACTTAAAAAAAAAAATCCATCTGGGAAGTCTTCTTCATCTGGAAAGAGATTTACCCACAGTGGACAGTGTTGGTGCAGGTTCCTGATAACAGGACAACAGGGCTCCCCTCAGCCTCCTCAGTTCTGGGAGGGTTGCATGACTTGATCAGGCTCTGATTTTCTACCAGTGCTTAAACCGAGCACTTGAATGACAAGATAGAACCCCTAGGACCAGGTACTATAGAGAAAAGTGCCAGTGAGAAAAGAGGGGTGGATTTCAGAAACTATGGGAACCAGGGGGTTTTAGATGTGAAGTGATCCACTACGTCAAGAGCTCCCTCATCAGACCAGACCCTTACGCTGCTTTGAGTCTTCAGAACCTTACGTGCGGTACGTATTCAATAATTGTGATGATGGTGGTGAGGTAAGGCCAACAAAGAACGTGCTACTAGCTCCTGCCATGTGACTCTACCAACAAGACAGGACACAGAGAAACAAGCAAGCCGAAGCTGCGCCTTCACCCATTCGTGGTGGATCTAAATAGCTACTCAATAAGCCACCACCCAGAAAGAAATCAGGCAAATAGTCTCAAAACCGTGCAGCTTCCCCCAGGTGAGGAATGTGATTGCATAACACCTACTAACCCAGTGCTATTATAAATCACAAGTCAGCAGGACGGGCTTTTCCACGTCTGTTCTCCAAAATGAAAATAAGAGCAGGAAGTGTGCTTTGTGAGAATGACGGACGTGCTTATCATTTCAGCACCATCCCTACCTGTTCCACCATGGAGCCATTACCACTCAGCAGAGCACTCTTTCCAATTTCCTACTTGATTGTTATTTCATCAAGGCTTTTTTTCTTTTTTTCCCCCTTGGCTGCACAGAAAGCTCTGTTTCTTGGCAGGACTTTCTGAGTGCCCAGTTATAAACCCCTTGTTACCGCTTTCCTGCTTCAGGAAGTCCCCACTGAGCTTCGGCCAAATGACAAGGAGAGGAAAGGAAACGTTTACAATGATGTGAGAAATTCTCAGTCTGGAAAAAAAAAGATCAAAAGGGACAGCCATAAGGGACCATTCTGCACGGAACCTGGCACGTGAAGGCCCTCCAAAAATTGGACTGGACTGGTTCAAGATGCTAACAACATCACCTAACTGGGAACCCTGAAAGCCAGGTGTCTCCACAGTTCTGCAAATAGCACCCGCTACACTGCTACGGACCATTTGTGTCCAGGGCAAAAGGAATCGTGTCCTACGCTGAGAAACTGTGATCACCATGTGCCAAGATGCCTTGATGTAGAAACGGACTGTGGCTTGCAGTGTTCCCCTCTACCAGCTCTTGAAATGAAAGGGTTCCACAGCATGATGAAATAAGTAACAGCAGGGAGAAAGAGAGAGGGAGGTAAATTGTTTGGAAAGTAGAAGACAGAGTGGAAAAGATGAAATTCAAGACAGATGTGTGAGAGCCACAAACATATGTCTTTGAATTTATGTACCCAAGTGATTCATGTAGAATAAGAGAAAAAGAACTACATACCCAATATAGAAATAAATATAGGAGTAAATACAGAACAAAGTATTATATTCCCCAGCTCTTCCAAAGAATATCAATTCTCATCTCTCTGCTAAATAAAGTTGTCATAAGATAGGGTGAGTGAAGGATCCCAGATGAAATGCTATTAATTAAGCAGAGGTTCTCTGTGGTCCGTGTCACTCTCATGAGGACGTCAGCTACCAACGATTCATTTCTAATTACTGAACACTGATTCTTATCTCCACAAGGTATTCCCGCTGCTTAACATTAGCAGAACTGAAAAAAATAGTAGCCTTTGCCAGGTTAATGCCTGGCCATTAAGAGAAAATAAAACAGGAAATTTAGATGGGCGTTTCCATCAAAACACAAAAGTCCAAGACTCTGGCCGGAAAGACATTTTTACAATGCAGTATTAGTGTGTATTGTTTTACTTCTAAACAGCTAACTCAAAGAGGCCACCGCACAATTGGTTCCAAATGCCTCCTAGTGAGGAAAAACACAGGCGGCCTGCCTCACCGGTTAACTTCTCTGTGTCTGAGGCTTTAGAAGGGAACAACAAGGAAGGTGACAACAGCAGGAGTGCCCCGGGTACTAGGTGTGCTAGAAAGGGGAGGCAAAGCCAGGGGCCAACAACATAACACAGTGGGTGGGAGCGATGACTAAGATTTTCAGGACAGGCCAAGTGCCAGAGTGTAAGACCCTGCTCAGCAGAACATCAGGGCCACACTATGCATGTCTGGTTGATTTCATCAATAGACATTTATTGAGTGTCCAAAGCCTACCAAGTATTCATGCCAGAGGATGTGGGGCTAGAGAGATTCAGATAAAGCTTTCTACCTGCAAGGAAGGAAAAAGCCTGACAAGCACACAAGCCTGTTTCTTCTTTGGGCACTGGGCTGGAGTGCCAGTTCCTGCTCCAGGCACACCCTGTGTGGTGATATGCCTAGGGGCATGGTTGTTCCATGGGCTTCAGTCTTGGCCAACAGTTTTTACAGTGCATGTGGACACTTGATCTAAGACCAATCATATTCCTCCTGGGAATTTAGAAATGGAATACAAAGATAGATTCAGTAAGATTGGAGCTTCCCAATCAACCAGTGTGTTGCAAATAGGCTATAAGAGGGGGCTATATTGATCCTGTCAGCTCTTGGGGCAACTGGAGCCCCTTTGCCCTTCAAGTCCCTGACCTCTAGTAACCTTGTCTCTTTATCCCTGCAGACAAGTAATGATCATTTCCTAAGTGTGGCAGGACACAGAAAAGGTAGGGAAGTGCTGATTAGATAGATGGTGGTGGAGGTGGGGACGAGAACTCACATCAAGGGCAGGCAGGAGCAGCCTTGCTGGATCAGGGACATGCAGAGAGAAACAGAGCTGACAGAGAGAAGGGGACAGAGATGGGGCAACAAGAAAGTCAGAGAACAGAGGGGACCAAAGGAGACAAACAGTGCAGCCCCTAAGAAGGGTGAGAGGGACCCGTTCCTAAAATCCCACCTCTACTTCCTCTGGGTCCCACCTGAACACTGCTTCCTGGATCTGGTTGCCTGTGCAATTCGCAACTGTATCCGGAGAGTCTAATCCAATCTACTTGAGCTAGTTTGAGTGCCTTCTGTGCCTCATAAACAACTCCTAACTAACACAGGTGTGTGCCTATGTGTGCAGAGAGCCCATGTCCCTCACGAAATCCTCAGGCTTAAAATGCCAGTGAAAGGACCCTGCTGTCAACCCTCCCACAGCCCCTTCTCATATTTCACTCTTCTTTCTTCCCCACAGAGCCCTGGGGCCTGGGGAGAAACTCCTGCTGGATCTAGGCCTGCATAGGAGGGAGCAGGAGGCCTCTCCAGGGACTATGACGGGCAAACAGTCCCCGGGCCCCTCATGCCAGGGGCCCCGGAAGTATAGCACTTTTTCAAGGTGAGCAGAAAACGCCTTGTACATTTCACATGTGTGCAGATACAAGAAAAATCAGCCCGGTACTCTGACTTGCGGGTCAAAGGGAAGGTAAGGTGGCTGTGAATGAATTCACGAACTTGCCAAGAGAAGCCGCTTTCTTTGAGCTCCCAAAGTGTGGCTCTTCCTCCCGGAAGGGTCTGAGCTCTCCTTGTCTCCAGGAGCCACCACCCTGAGCTGAGTCAGGACAGAGAAGAGAGTCTGAGGTTTCTTCTACCGACAAGACAAATAGCCACTTAAAAAAAAAGAAAAACCATCTTCCCCTAAAGCATGTTTCCAAGTGCACATGTGATATTCTGAAGCAGACACAGCAAGTCTCCCCCAGCTATTGTTTTCAAAGAAGCTCGGTGAGGGGCCGCTGTTGGTAGACATTCCCAGGCCAGGTGTGTCCGAGCTTTCCTGTGGGCCCGTTCCGGAAGCCACCAGTGCCACGGAACTGAAACAGGCTGAGCGCAAAGCTTCTGAGGTTGCAATGAGACTTGATTTTTCTCCTCCAGAATAGAAATGTCCCAGTGAATCAGACCTTGAATATGCCACTAATCACTTGCTTAGGAAACTTAAACTGCTGAGGCCTTCTGAATAGAAACCACACATAAATTGATTCTCCATAAGGAACTTGGGCTTTCTGGGACAGCCTGACCGTTTTAAAGAGCACAATAATCCTGTCAACTTTTAGCAGAATAGCAGAACCGAACTGTTAAATGTCAACAAGTTTTAAACTGGTCCCCGGACCACCCGTAGAAGGGTCTGTGTCCAAAAGCGGGGCCATTCAGTGGAGAGACTGTGAGGCTTCCAGCGCACTTGAGCTCTGCCCTTTGCTGAGCAACAGTGAGACCCAAAGTTCCCTGGGCTGAAAGGAAGACAGCCAGGACAAAGGGGGAGGTAAGCCCTGCCTGCTTCTAAGAGCGGCTAGGGGCTGCAAGGGACAGAAATGCTCCGACAGCACGCAAGGGAAGCATGCAGGGGTGCTACGGGGTCACAGAAGAAAGGCGGGGCCACCGTGGCCCCCAGTCACTAGGGCAAGCAGGCTGGGAAGCAGAGTGGCCGAGCTGGGCAGGCTGTGTCTGTCACTTCACTTCTCTGAGAAAGCTACTTCCGCTGTAAACTGAGGGGGAAAAAATCACCGTTTTTACCTCATAGGCTACAGGGATTAAACCAGATGTGAAATCCAGATGGCTTCTTCCAGTGCCCACGTTTCTCCAACTCAGTCATTGGCATATATCATTTACAATCTGTGCCCCCTCTAACTCTGGCTCTTATTTACTTATTTTGCTTTGAATAGAGTCCTTTGTAAAAAACAAATCTATTTTGAACATCGCAACTGTAAATGGAAAACCAGCACCACTTGCCAAAGACAAAGGGTAAGTGTCAAAACAAAAACAACAAAGACCAAACACTTATTAAATTTGACCTAGCGCCTGCTGCCTGCTGAAGGCAGGTCTGCTTGCTCTACTGGAAGGGAAACTAGCAAGTTTCCCAGTGATTTCAAGCTGGAGCACCACATCAGGACTTTCTCCTGATAGAATCAGAGACTTGAAACAGAAAATGGAAAAAGCATGATGCAACT
The DNA here is from genome assembly GCA_963574575.1 of Galagoides demidoff. NCBI lineage: Eukaryota > Metazoa > Chordata > Mammalia > Primates > Galagidae > Galagoides > Galagoides demidoff. The sequence goes on along the minus strand of CAUYQV010150986.1, from coordinate 38,278 downwards.
CGCTCAGGAGCGCCAATCTCAGTAACAGTCCTGCCACCTTAATTCCTTAGGTCCTGTGCCAATGGAGGCAGTGGTGAAAAAAGGGAACAAGAATCTGGTGCCTGGCTTATCCCTGCACGCCTTCCAAAGCCTCACGGCTTCCAGGAGGCTCTTGGCCAAGGAGGAAACCCTGCTGGCTCAGCCTCAGTTCTCCTGCCACGTGGGGGAAACTGCCATACAAGTCCCATCAGTGAGAACCCCCATCAGCTACAGCCAGGGGTATCTCCACAAAGGACCCTCACAAAACTCACTGGTGGGCTGCACGTTCCCCGGGATGCCTAGTGCCAACAGCTGTTTCTTGCCTCCCAACTTGTCCTGTTTTCTCTCTTCTTTCTACGTTCAGAAAAAGGAGGGGATATGCAGACAGAATTCTATCTGAGTGTCCGTACTGGTGTGCAGAAAATTTCAGGGGAAAAATATTAACTTCCTTTCCTTCCTAACCTGGCTCCCAGAACTCCAAGTTGGTGTCAGATTTGGAGCTGGGGTTGCTAGAAGTATGTGTGGAGCAGAAAGCAGGCTTGGGTGGATAGAGGAGGGAAAGATGGAGGACCCCTGTCTGTTCTCTGCGTCAGCATAGGCTACAGAGCAGGGACATGTCCCCCTGAACAGCTGGGGTTATGCTTAAGCCAAACCTAAGTGGACCCATCCTTACAAAGGAGGCCTGGAGTTCTCTACAGCACACTGGAAGAAAAGAGCTTCATCAGAAATGTTTAATGCAGTGTTCCCCCAGGCCGACCTGCATCAGAAGACCCTGGGGTGATGCAGATTTTGGGGCCCAACTTTTGATCCACTGAATCTGACTCTCGGGGGGTGACACCCAAAAATGTAAATTTCAAAAACGCGCCCAGGTAACTCACGTGGGTCGTCGGAGTCCCCTGGGCCTTTCCTACGTGGTGTCCCTTTGTCATTACTGTACTACCACCACCACCTGTTAATTCTTACTCATCCTGCAGATCTTAGGTCAAAGATCACCTTCCAGGGAACCTCTCTGCTCAGTGCCCCTCGCCCATGTCTAGACGAGGTCCCCCAGTCTATGTTCAAGCCCTGACACTTTGACTTCTTACAATTCCGACTATATATTTTGTGACTTGTCAGTATCTGTCCTCCCCACTGGACCCTAGAGCTCCATGGGGACAGGGAGGTATTGAGCCCACCCTTGTTGGCTGTGCCCCAGCTTCCAGCACCGTGCCTGGCACAAAGTAGGCTTATAATAAAAATATTTGTTAACTAAGTGAATGAATCTGGAATAGCTGCTTTTAATTCTCATTTTCCACCATACCCCATTGTTCTCACGGAAGTTTTTTAGGTACCTGGAGTCCTTGTTACTGCTGCTAAAGTATTTTTCAGTTAAACAGATTTTATGGGCTTTTTTTTTTTTTGAGGAGTTGATTCTGCTACATAATTTGAAAAACAGGATCCAGAATTCATTTTGCATCTTAAAAAGCTGATAATAAATTAATACCACTTATTATTATATTAAAGATATATAATACAGATAAAGTACATTTCATATCAACCGTATCTCAAATACTAAATATTCTCAAATTAAGGTCATCTTAATACCTTGCCAATAAAATGAAATATAGATGAAATGAAAAATAAATTAGCCTAGAAAATAAAACACTGTTCATATATACCTATTGACAAAATGTGAAACTAGGTTAAATTTAATAAATGTTTAATGCCAAATAATTTAGCATTATCAGAATGGAATAAATCTATTTTATACTTTGAAAGATATCCAGGGCAAATTGCTGAAAAAGCAAGATATAGAAAACATGAACTTATGGAAATACAAGTACATTAAAAATGTAACTGATGAGGTAGCTCACGCCTGTAATCCTAGCACTCTGGGAGACTGAGGCAGGTGGATTGCTTGAGAGCGAGAGTTTGAGAGCGAGACCCTGCCTCTAAAAAGAGCCAGGTGGTGTGCTATAGTCCTAGCTACTCAGGTGCCTATAGTCCCAGGTACTTGGGGAGGCTGAGGCAAGAGGATTGCTTGAGCACAAGAGTTTAAGGTTGCTGTGAGCTATGACACCATGGCATTCTTTTCTTTCTTTCTTTTTTTTTTTTGAGACAGAGCCTCAAGCTGTCCCCCTGGGTAGAGTGCATCACAGCTCACAGCAACCTCCAACTCCTGGGCTCAAGCGAGTCTCCTTCCTCCACCTCCCAAGTAGCTGGGACCACAGGCGCCTGCCACAACACCTGGCTATTTTTTGGTTGCAGCATCATTGTTGTTTGGTGGGCTCAGGCTGGATTCAAACCCACCACCTTAGATGTATATGGCTGGCGCCTTTGCCAGTTGAGCCATAGGCACCGAGCTGATACCATGGCATTCTATCCAGGTGACATGAGTGAGGCTCTGTCTCAAAAAAAAAAAAAAAAAAAAAGTAATAGATGAAACACACCTAAATTATTAACAGTACTTCTGAAGTTATCTTAGGGGAAATAAATGGGGAAAAAGGAGTTGAAGCAGTTAAATAGATTCAAATGATCCTACCTGCTCATCTCAGTGTTTTAAGAGTTAAAATTTTTTATATACTAACATAGAATAATAAAAGGCAGCTCTCCAATCTCCTGGGTCTGATAGCGCCCTAAGGGGCTCCAGGAAAGCTTTGCCCAGAGTTACAAGCACAGGGAAGCGAACACTTTCTACTCAATCCAAAATATCTCCTCTAAGGCTAGTAAAAACTTGACTGTTACCCCCTCCCATTGAAATGTGGGTAAAATGTCCCCCAGATTTATCCCATAAGTTCTATTCATGAAAACGTTTGTTGAAAAGCTTTGTTTGAATTAGTGTTAACTCTGCAAATATGCCCCAGAAGGGAGCAATCCTCTCATTCTTCAACAAGTATAGGCATAGTCCCATCTGATCCACCACCAGTTTTGGCAGCCAAATACCCACAAACGTTTAGCTCTGCCATGGGATATGTAGAATAAATTAAGTTTAGGGAAAAAAAATCATAAAACAAGCCTCAAAGTCTAAAGACTCTGTGTACCTTGGCAGGGCGAATGTGTGTGTTACAATAAACCCTACCCCAAGTGCCAGAGAACTCGATCAAAACCAGCAGAAAGCGATTCCTGTCATGTGAGACGGGCAACTCAACAGCCATCCCCTTAGGAGAGAGGGAGATAAGCGGGTCCAACCTACCCCTGCATGGGCCAAAATTCTTTTCCGTCATGGCTGAGGAAAGAAAAGACCTGAAACCCTGAATAAGAGAAGATGGACATTCTAAAGTCAAAGCTTTTGCGAGCACACAACAAACGTGAAACGCATCAGGAAAGTGTTCTCATTGAGGTCTTTACCTGTTGGGACTCTGAATGGACGTGTTCTGGAAGAAGACTCTTAAAGTCATTGCAGAATGTGCTCTAGGACTGGAACCTATGGGGTCTTAAAAGTACGGCTTCACTGGTCCTGCTAAGCACTTGTCTTTCACTAGAAACTCCAAGTTCATCTGGACCCAGGTAGACTAATTACGGTCGTTTTCAAGGCCCTGTCACATCATCCACAGTAAAGTGAGACCAAACCCACAAGACTAATCCGTCCTTGGCCTAGGCGGCTTCAGAGAGTACTGACCGGTGACTTGCTTGGTAAATCATGGTTTCTCGGGCCTGCGTTTTACATGGGAGGCAGATCACCTCATGCTCATTATGCTTTTTGTCATTCTTTGGAGAAATCCACCAGCAACGTCAGAATTATCGATAGCTTTTTATGGACCTTTGGTTCTTCAGATAGGTAAAGGTCACGTAACCCGGTCAAGTTCATTTCTACTTTATAAGGATGGACTTTCCTCTAGTTTCCAATAACATGTTCCTCATTCTGTCCGAGACCTCATTGGAATGGCCTTTATATCCATATGACTATCAACATTGTGTTCACGACCACCTAGGTGCTCTCTAAGATGACTGATGGTCTCTCTACTGCTCTCCTCTTTCCTTTCTGAGTCCCCACCGGAACTGCCTAGAGGGTTAGTTCTGCTCACAGCAATGTGGGCTTTTTCTATCGTGAACCTCAAACTCTTCCTGCCTCTACACTTTGCCCAGTTCCAAAGCTACTTGCCTACTTTCAGGTTTTTGTTGCAGCAGCACCCCCACTTCTTGGTACCAATTTACTTCTTGTCTTAGTACACTCAGGCTGCTATGGGTGGGGAAGAGTGCATCTAAACAACAGAAATGTATTTCTCACAGTTCTGGAGGCAGGGAAGTCCAAGATCAAGATCCACAGACTCAGTGTCTGCTTCCTGGTTCATAGATGGTGAACACCTTGTAACATCATTTATGGTAGAAAGGGTCTCCCTGGGGGCCTCTTTTGTAAGGGCACTAACCCTTTTCATGAGATCTCCACTCAGTTGATCTCATCACTGCCCAAAGGCTCCGTTTCCTAATGCCATCACCATGACGGGGAGGATTTCAACACGTGAATTTTGGGAGGATGCAAACATTCAGACGCTAGCACAGACCAAGGGCATGAACTCAACTCTGAGATACTAAAACTCCCCATTCAGAGCCTGCATTATAATATTTCTAGAGGCACAATGGGAAATATTTTCCTAGAGAGCAATCTCAAACAGATTAAAACAGGTTTCCAGTCTGGCCTCTCTACTTTGTAACTTGTTTCTAATGATCTAATAACTGATGAACCACTTTCAGATGAGGTGGGCATATACCCTCTACAACAAAAAGTAAAAGCAGACCTTCTTTTACCATATATGATGTAAGTTTATTACCTCGATGGGACAACTGACCTTAACGGTTGCCAGGAAGACTAACGCTTTTATAAAGCTAGAGTTATTATTTTTGGTAGATGCTTCCCAGATTTTAGTTGATTTAGTTAATTTTCAAATTAAGTAACAATCCCATATGACAAGCTATTTCTTAGTTACTACCAAAATAGGTTATCCCTGAGAGTTCACCAGGAACCAGGATCAAGGCTAGTCTGCGAGGGATGTGTTGAGAGTTTTCTTTCTTGGCCAAGGTGACAGAGTGGTTTTATACATTCTAAATTTTGTTCAGTCTCAAACCATGCCGTATTAGGTGGAACTGGGGAACTCGTTCACTCCCCCAATCATCTATGTGCCAGAACAGATTCAAAAGGGTTTCTGAGAGGAGTCCTAGCCTTCCCAGCAGAAGCCCTCCCTCGATGAAGCTGAGTGTAGGAGTAACATGGCCTTCCAGCCAGTTCTTACTGGGCTCCTTGGCTTTCACAAGAGGATGCCAACCCTAGGTGATAATGGTCCAGGCACATCCAGGAAATACAAAATTGAGCTCGCTGCCTTTCGTCTGGGGGATGAAATGCTTAAAGAATATGCTTCCAGATAATCTAAAACAGGTGCCTACTTTAAAGCAGAGCACTAGGGAGCTGAACTTCACACTGACCACTCCTAGAATCAGTTTCACTCAATGTGTCTGTGGAAGAATACCATCAGCGGCTGTCAATGGTTGTCTTAAGAAAATCACAGATTTATAATAAAATACTATTGAAGGCATCACTCAACAGGCCACACAAATTCCTCTCTAGGTGGGATCCTAGAAGAAGTGCTTTTCATAAGCACTTGGTCTGATTTTATCTTGCAGATTCTGCAAATTGTGGAACACATACGGTTTTCTTTTTTCCTCACTGGCTATTGGGAAGCTCATGCAAAATCTTACCATCCCACATAGCAGGTATACAGGTCACCGCCATACATATTTTCAGTCACATGGTTAATTCTATTTTTTCTTCTTCTTCTTCCTTATTTCTTATCGTATATCCCTGTTATTCATTTTGTCTTACTTTTACTTTATCCTGCCACATTTTATGCAACCTTCTACATCAGCTTAAATCTTTTTGAACACGTAGGCATGTATTTTCTTTCTAGAAGAAACTTCAGTGTCCTTGGTCTGAAACAAGAACTTCTTTCTGATATATCAAACTGTGGTGCAACCTCTAGTTTTCAAGAACATTCTAAAAAGCTGAGCATAAAAGCTATAGCTATCTGTATCAGTGGTCACCATCTTCCCGGATACCACCAGGGTCATCAACATATGGTATTGCGCAACGATTTTTCTAAGTGGAATTCCTTATTTATACTTGGTGGAAATCCTTAATAGGTGGCACAAGTATTTCTAAATAACACTGAATTAAATACAGGGAGAATGTTATTCAGTTTTCTTTGGGTCCTTTCAATTAATTTCGGAGAAAAGTCTTAGTTTGATGTCAACAAATGATTAACACTTCTCCAACACTGGCTCATCTTCCTTCTTTTATCAGTGATATAATTCTAAATTTTACAAATGAGCACATTTAAAGAAAATATTAAGTGAACAGTAGGATAGCTAGCATTCTAATATGACAAAGACCACAAAGGTGATACTGGGATGACAGCTATGGAAAATATCGGCAGAGTGCAAACCTCTAGCTTTTCTTTCCATCCCATATCTAGCCAAGAGCAGGCAGGGGCTCGTTTTCTGAGTTTATTTTCTCTACTTTGAATGCCCTGACATGAACAAAATGGACTTCATCCACTAAGAAAAAACCGATGAAATGAGATAATATTGGAAAAACCTGGTTTAAAGGCCATCTCACGTCCACGCATAGTATCTTCACTGAGAAAATGTGTTGATCAAGAAAAGGACCAACTTATTCCAGGAATCCTTTCAGATCCAGTTTCCTGTCCAACTATAGTTTTAAGATGAAGCCTTCTCAGTCTGACCACTAAACCATATTTTTTTAAAAACCCATTATGTGTGTTTTTCCACCTTGACCAAAAATGGTTCTAAGTTGTCATTTAGAACTGGGATAAAGAGTTACTTTATCCCAGTTTATTTAAAGTGACTAAATTCACCAAAGGAGTTAAAACCAGAAATACTGGAGAGATTCCTATCGAGGTCATTTGGAGTTTAAAGGAAATTTTTGGTTTGGGTTTTCTCCGAGTTTTAATTGCTTGTAAAAGCTCCTTCATGTCAAGTAAAGAACAACAACAACAAATGCGAAAAGTTAACTTCCCCGAGATGTTTATTCAAAAGAAAAAATCTGTTCCCCACAACTCTTACGCAGGAGGTTCAACCAGATAATACTGTATGAAAAGGAAAGGGAAACCCAAATCACTCAAGTGCAGAACGACAGCTGCACTGAAAGGTCTGCCAGAGGAGCAACTTAGCTGCTCTGTCGCAAACTGCCGCATTCCGGGATCTCAGATCTGCTCTGGGGACACCAGAGTCAGGTCCACTTGTGTCAAAAGGCATTAAACAGACCATCAAAACCACACTCAGACAGCTTCCTTGGATGTGAAAGGCCTGCCCCTCAGGTTGTCATAGTCATCCTTGATTATCCTCCCACCAGCAGCTTTGCAGTTTTTTACTTTTTTTTTCTTTTGCAGTTTTTGGCCAGGGCTGGGTTTGAACCCGCCACCACCAGCATGTGGGGCCAGCGCCCTACTCCTCTGAGCCACAGGCACTGCCCAGCTTTGCCTTTTTCACAGACTACTAAGCAATAGAAGAAACAAGGCGAAGGCACAGGGTGAGAGAAGACAAGGAATTCCATTCTGTTTTTACCATCTTTCCTCTGGCCACGGCAGATCTCAGACTCTCAGACCATTCCTGTGTGTGCATTAAGAACAGGTCTCAGGGCTCGGCGCCTGTGGCTCAATTGGCTAAGGTGCCAGCCACTTACACCTAAGGTGGCGGGTTCGAATCCCTAGCCAGGGCCCGCCAAACAACGATGGCTGCAAAAAATGGCCAGGCGTTGTGGCGGGCACCTGTGGTCCCAGCTACGTGGGAGGCGGAGGCAGGAGACTCGCTTGAGCCCAGGAGTTGGAGGTTGCTATGAGCTGTGATGCCATGGCACTCTACCCAGGGGGATAGCTTGAGCCTCCATCTCAAAAAAAAAAAAAAAAAAAAACTAGCTGGGTGTCATAGTAGTTGACTACAGAGTCCTAGCTACTTTGAAGACTTAGTCAAGAGGATCTTTTGAGCCCAAGAATTTGAGGTTGCTGTGAGCTATGATGCCACGGCACTGTATCCAGGGGGACAGAGTGAGACTCTGTCTCAAAAAAAGAAGACACTTACAATTGGATTTAGGCCCACCCAGCTAATCCAGGACAATCTCATCTCAACATTATTAACTTAATTATATCTTCAAAGACCCTTTTTTCCAAATTAAAATGGCCACATCCTCAGGTTCTGGAATGTGGACATACATCTTGGGGACCCACCATTCAACACACTACACAGAACCTTGGAAATGCATCATAAGAACTTAACTTCCAAACATCATGGTATGTTGAGTCCATGTACCATGAGATGGGAATGTATCACTGGATTTGCCTGTCTGACCGAGGTGCAGAGATGAAACATACTCATCTACAGTGTTTTGGGACAGTGTAAGGGAAGAGGGCGTGGCTGGGCTACTGGAGGAGCTGGGTACCCATAAGGGGAGTGCAAGAAGCACATACCTGATGGGGTGGTTGGCAGGGAGGTAGCCAGCCTGGCACCACAATATAGTTCCTGGCCTGCGCATTTGATTCCGGGTTCAAATCCTGGCTTGGTCATTCTGCTAACTGGGTGGCCTTGGGCAAGGTGACCCTTTTCTGCCTCAGTTTCCTCATCTGTGAAATGAGCATGAGAATAAATAGCATTTGCCTCATAGGGTTGCTGTGAGAATAAAATGAAGATGAAGCACTTGGAACAGCAGCTGGCACTTAGTAAGTGCTCAGCAACCTTGGCTGTGATGATGAAGTGGGAGGTAGTGGAAGCTGAGGATACAAGGGACAGAGCCTGGACCATCTTATATGCCAAGGACGTCTTTGGAAGGTTCCCACACTGGGGTTGGACTTGTTGTTTCGGTGGGTTAGCCTAGTGGCTGACACAGAGGAACAGCGCCTGGAGGGACCAGGCCAGGGGAGGCAGACTCTGTGTATGGCTTGATTGATGTTTTGATTGAAGGTAGCCACCTACTTTTGACCACTGCTGTATCTTAGTGCCCAGCATGGGACAGGAATATAAGAAGTACTGGCTCTGCGCCTGTAGCACAGTAGTTACGGCTCTGGCCACAGGCACGGGAGGTGGTGGATTCAAACCTGGCCTGGACCAGCTAAACAACAATGACAACTGCAACAAAAAAATACCCAGGCGTTGTGGCAAGCACCTGTAGTCCCAGCTACTTGGGAGGCTGAGGCAAGAGAATCGATTAAGCTGGAGAGTTTGAGGTTGCTATGAGCTGTGACGCCATAGCACTCTACCGAGGGCGACATAATGAAATTTTGTATCAAAAAGAAAAAAAGGAAAAGGAAAGAAGTACCAAGGTTGCTTGGGATAGCATTTCTTTTTTTTTTTTTCCCAGCTTTTTAAAAATTATTTTTATTTTATTTATTTATTTATGTATTTAAGAGACAGAGTCTCACTTTATTGCCCTTGGTAGAGTGCTATGTCACAGCTCACAACAACTTCCAACTCCTGGCTTTAGATGATTCTCTTGCCTCAGCCTTCCAAGGAGTTGGGACTACAGGCGTCCGCCACAATGCCCAGCTATGTTTTGGCCAGGGCCCGGGTTGAATCCACCACCCTCGGTATATGGGGCCAGTGCCCTACTCATTGAGCCACAGGCGCCGCCCTGGGATAGCATTTCTTTACCTGTTGGTAAAGAATTTTTTTAGTATTTCATTAATTTTTTTTTATTTAGGTAGAGGTAGGGTCTTGTTATATTGTTTTTCTTTTTTTTGAGACGGAGCCTCAAGCTATCCCCCTGGGTAGAGTGCCATGGCATCACAGCTCATAGCAACCTCCAACTCCTGGGCTCAAGCAAGTCTCCCACCTCCGCCTTCCAAGCAGCTGACCACAGGCGCCCCCCACAACGCCCGGCCATTTTTTGGTTGCAGCCATCATTGTTGTTTGGCGGGCCCGGGCTGGGGATTCGAACCTGCCACCTTAGGTGTACGTGGCTGGCGCCCCAGCCCATTGAGCCACAGGCACCGAGCCTTCTTGTTATATTGTTTAGGCTGATCTGGAACTCCTATACTCAAGTGATCCTCCTACCTCAGCCTCACAAAGTGCTGGAATTACAGGTGTGAGCCACCGTGCCCAGAAGTTTTTGAGTAGTTTGATAATGGGTGCTGCCATTTGTGAACAAGGTGAATGTTAACACAGGCTGGGTGGATGGATAGGTGAAAAGAGAAATGGTGAGGCCTACATTTGGGTTAGAATAGTGGTCATGGAGAAGAGAGGATAGCCTGCAGAGATTCAGGAGGGGGAAGGGTAAGAATTGGATGAATCAGATGTGGGGTCAAGGTTGGTCCCTAGTCATCAAAAAAGCTGTGTCAGTTAGCTCTTGCTAAATTATAAATAGCCCCAACACTTAGATGCTGTTATGGTTATTACTCCTGTTTAACAGATTATTATAGTAGGCCTTAAAGGAACTATTATGTTACACTCATGGATTTTGTGAGTCAAGAGTTTGACATGGCACAGTGGGCCTCTGTTCCACAATGTCTGGGTCTTTGCTGGGGTGACTCAAAGGTTAGAGGTGATTCAGGCTGGGGGCTAAAACTCATTCACCCATGTGCTTGGCTTTGGAGCTGGGGTGACCTGAAGACAAGACCATCAACCAGAGCACCTAGTGGTTTTCTCTGTGGCTAGCAGGGTAGCCTCAGAATAGTCAGACTTCTAGGATGGCAGCTCTAGGCTTCCAGGTTAAGTGTCTTGGTGGGCAAGTTGGGCAGAAACTAAATTTGAATTTCCTTTAATGGCCTAGCCTCAGAAGTCACACAGTTGTACTGTACTGATAGAAGTAGCTCCTTGTTTCAAGGGAAGATTTGAGTATTTTAACTTAAAGAGACCCACTGTGCCATGTCAGATTCCTGATTCACAAAATCCATGAGCATGATCACATTGTAGAAGGTCATGTGGAATTAGCGATATTGTTGTAGCCATCTTTGGAAAATGAGTCTGCCACAGCAGCTTAAAGCAAAACCTTGGGCCTAATGTTTCGAATTTGGACTTGGGCATAGCTGGGTACTTCTGTTCTTGGCTGAGGAATCTGTGCTGAGCCTTAGGTCAGCTAGGTGGCTCTGCTTCTGGGGCTTGGCTGGCTTGTTAGCTGGGTGACAGGGATGATGATTATGTCTACGGCAGGCTAGCCTGGGCTTCTTTTGTGGCAACTGGGCAAAGAGTGGAAGTATGCCGGGCTTGGAAACATGTCCACCACATTGTGTCAGCCAAAGAGGGCAAGAAGCCAGCCCAGGATCAAGGACTAGAAGAGTAGATGCTGTCCCTTGATAAGAAGAGCTACAAAGGGGCGGTGCCTGTGGCTCAGTGGTTAGAGTGCTGGCCCCATATACCAAAGGTGGCGGGTTCAAACCTGGCCCTGGCCAAACTGCAACAAAAAAATAAGCTGGGCATTGTGGTGTGTGCCTATTGTCTCTGCTACTTGGGAGGCTGGGGCAAGAGAATCACCTAAGTCCAGGAGTTGTAGGTTGCTGTGAGCTGTGATGCCACAGCATTCTACCTAGAGCGATAAAGTGAGACTCTGTCTCTAAAAAAAAAAAGCTACAAAAAATATGGGAGGAGGAAGCAGAAGAACTGCTGGTCGCTTTTGCAATCAACCACAATGGCCTTTGTTTTCAGATCCCCTTTTCACCAGCCCGCTCCCATTTTGCTGGGCCTCTCTTCTCAATCAGTGATTCGCAGTATACAATCTTTGACCCATGGTATGCTGTGACAGTCCTTGTGATGGGTTGCAAAGATATCTAGAAATGTAGGCGCTTTTGTGTCTGGTTGTGTTTGGCTGCAGATACTAGAAAAACAAATAGTTGATTAAGCAGTAAAGATTGAGAAGTTTGAAGGCAGGCAGCCCATGAGGAGTTATTAAGAACCCAGCCTTTTTCTTTCCTCCCAACAGCTCTCCTCTGCAGTAGGGCTTATCAGGCTTAGGGTTGTTGCCTCATGGTTGCAAAATAGCTGCCACAGCTCTAGTCATCTCAACTATGTTCAAAGTTGGAAGCAAAGACTTTCTTTCTGGAGAAACTGTTTTGGTTTTCTGGAAAGGTCTCTCAGACTTCTGGAAAATCTCATTGAGCAGAACCCAAGTCTGTATACTTTGACTTTTACTATTTGCAGAACTGTGGCTGCTCTAGCTATTAGGGAGGCTAGGAAAGTGTGTTTCTTCCTTTCCCTTTCCCTTCCCTCTCCCTTGCCTCTCCCTTCCCTTCCTCTTCCCTTCCCCTTCACTCTCTTCCCTTTCCCTTCCCTTCCCTTTCCTCTTTCTTTCTTTTCTTTCCTTTCTCAGAGGCACACTTTGTTGCCCTCTATAGAGTATGATAGCATCATAGCTGACAGCAACCTCAAACTCTTATACTCAAGTGATTCTCTTGCCTCAGCCTCCTGAGTAGCTAGGACTACAGGCACCCGCCACAACACCCAGCTGGTTTTTAGAGATGGAGTCTCTTGCTCAGTCAGGTCTCAAACTCCTGAGCTCAAGTAATCCACCCAGCTCAGCCTCCCAGAGTGCTAGGATTACAGGGGGAAAGGGAGTTTTTGATAAAGGACATAGGAGTGTCCCTGGTTTAGTGCAATTAATTATTTTAAGGCTCTCTTAAGCTGACCACAGCTTACAGTACACAATACATTTGTATGTTTATATTATGTATACAGACGCAATCATTGAGATCAATTTCCCAAAATAATACTTACCCTTGCTGTGTGATACACTTTCATATTTTCATACCATGTTACTCCATACTATTTACTTTTCTAAAGAAATCCCTGGTCACAACCTGCTAATTTGATTTCACAAACTTCAAAGGCGTAACCCATAGTTTGGAAAAGACTGGCTCAGAACTGTCTTTGTTTACATCTTAGACTTGGCAAGTGTTACCCTCACAGCATCAAGCTTCTGTGAGCAAGGGAGGCGGAGAAATGGGGAAACGCTTTGGGAAAGCAACAAGTAGAGTTTGCCACATCATCTTTACTTCCTGTCAGCGAATGATATGGTTTTGTAGACTTTCATTTTTATTACTTGCAAGTAACCTGAGGGTTACTCAAATTTGCATTGGGAAATTAAAATTAGCCTGTTTCTGGAGCTTAGCAGAGACTTTTAATTCTGTATCCTGCTAGGCAGCCTGGCTTCCATACAACTCCTGATGACAGCGCAAAACTCCAATTGCATTACAAGTGGAGGAGGAATTCACACGATTTTCTGGAAGGACACTGTGTCATTGTTGCATCATCGCTGTTCTCTAGAGCTGCTTGTGGTTTTCAGGCCCAGCCTTTCCTTCTTTTTATAGCATGGTGGTAAAGAATGAGGTTTTCAGAAACACAAGGTCTGAGTTCGAATTCTGGTCCCACAGTGTGGTTTGGAGCAACTGTGTTGAGTTACATTTTCTGTAAAATGTGCTCTGGCATTATTCCCACTTCGCCAGGGATCTAGAGGAATCAGTGGGTATGGAGTTAGCATAAGGCCTGATCCCCAGGAAGCATTCAGGCTGCTGAGCTCTTCAGGGTGTTATCATTAGTGTTGGCTGCCTTACGCTGCAGTAACAAGCAAGGCCTGGTCACAGTGGCTCACAGAGGCTTCTTTCTTGCTTGTGTGCAGGCCTGTCATGGATTGACTATGGCTCTGTCCTTATGTCCATCTGGCACTTGAGTGGGACTTATGTTCTGGGACTTGAGTGGCCCATGTCTTGCCTCATAAAGCTTCTGCTCAGAAGGGACACAGGATGTCCACTCCTGTGGCCATGCCTGCAGGAAGTAGAATCTTTCACAGGAATGGACCCACCAACGCTTGCTGAGGGTGTGCTTTGACAATTTTGGGTTGGCAACTCTGGACACTAATTTCAGACTCTCCCACCCCCAGCCTAGTCACTTTTTCAAAAGCTTTCGAATATGTCTGGGGACAGAGGAAGGGTCCCCAGTGCCATCCCTGGCCATAGTCTCCAAGGCTAAGGACTGGGTCTGCTTTTGTGGTTGGCTATCCACAGCGCCCCCACACCACACTCATAGTAGCTTAATAAATGACCCTTTCACCAGGCTGCCTCTTGAATAAATGACTGGATCTGTTGAACTTCCTCTTGAATTCATTCATGCATTTCAGAAATACTGATCTACTGTATGCCACACACCATGCAGGCTCTGGAGCTCTCAGAGGGCACAAAACAGACAGAAGTCCCTGCCCTGGTAGGGCTGACATTCTAGTAGGAGAGACAGACAATACACAACTAAACCATCAGACAGATGAATGGTATTTGATAGTAAAGTTTTTTTTTTGTTTGTTCGTTTGTTTGTTATTGGGTTTTTTTTTTTTTTTTTGAGCCAGCGTCTCAAGCTGTTGTCTTGCTTGGGTAGAGTGCCATAGTGTCACAGCTCACAGCCACCTCAGATTCCTAGGCTTAAGCAGTTCTCTTGCTTCAGCCTCCCAAGTAGCTGGGACTACAGGCGCCTGGCACAATGCCCGGCTATTTTTTGGTTGTAGTTGTCACTGTTGTTTGGCAGGCCTGGGCTGGATTCAAACCCTCTAGCTCCGGTGCATATGGCTGGCACTCTTGCCGCTGAGCTACAGGCACCAAGCCTGTTTGTTTTTGAGACAGAGTCTCACTGTGTTGCCCTAGGTAGAGTGCTGTGGTGTCACAGCTCACAGCAACCTCTAACTCTTGGGCTTAAGCGATTCTCTTGCCTTAGCCACCCAAGTAGCTGGGACTACAGGTGCCTGCCACAATGCCCGATTTTTTTCTTGTAGTTGTCATTGTTGTGTAATAGGCTCAGGCCAGGTTCGAACCTGCCAACCCTATGTAACCACTGAGCTACAGGCACTGAGCCTGTTTGTTTTTGAGACAGAGTCTCACTCTATGCCTCAGTAGAGTGCCCTGGCATCATACCTCACAATAGCCTCAAACCTTCAGGCTCAAGTGATGCTCCTGCCTCAGTGCCCCAAGTAGCTGGGACTGTAGGTGCCCACTACCATACCCATCTATTTTTTCTATTTTTAGTAGGGATGGGATCTTGCTCTTGCTTAGGCTGCTCTTTAACTTCTAAGTTCAATGTATCCTCCCGACTGGGCCTCCCAGAGTACTAGGATTATAGACATAAGCCCCCTTATACCTGGCCAATAGTAAAGTATTTTTTAATTAAAATTGTTTTATTATACAAAATTTCAAATGTACACAAAGTAGAATAATAAAACACATGTGCCCCCATCCCCACTAGGAACCAACCCCACTACTGTTCATTTCCTCCCAACTCTTGCAGACCCATGCTGTCCAGTGGAACTTCCTGTCCTGATAGAAATGTTCTAGAACAGGCTAGGTACAGTGGCTCATGCCTGTAATCCTAGTACTCTGGGATGCTGAGAGGGGTGGATTGCCTGAGTTCACAGGTTCGAGACCAGCTTGAGCAAGAGCGAGACCCTGTCTCCAAAAATAGCCGAACATTTAGGCAGGCACCTGTAGTCCCAGCTACTTAGGAGCCTGAGGCAAGAGAATGGCTTGAGCCCAGGCTTTTCAGGTTGCTGTGAGCTGTGATGCCACAGTACTCTACCCAGGGTGACAAAGTAAGACTCAGCCTCAAAAAAAAAAAAAAATGTCTCAGATCTACTCACTCCCTCCAGCCACCAGCCCCATGTGGCTATTGAACACTTGGAATGTGGCTAGCGTGACTGAGAACTAAATGTCTAATTTCATTAAATTTTTCAAATTTAAATTATCTTTTTAACTTTGATGTTCCTAATTGCCCTTTTCCCCCAGTCATTTTTTATCGTGGTAAAATACACAGAACATGGAATTTCCCAGCTTACCCATTTTTAAGCATATAGTTCAATGGTAGTAAGTATATTCATGTTGTTGGGCCATCACCATCATTTATCTCCAGAATTCTTTTCATCTTTCCAATAAAACTCCGTACCCATTAAATACTAACTCCCTGTTTCCTCCTCGCCCCTAGCCCTGGCAACTACCATTCTGCTTTCTGTTTCTGTGTTTCTGTTTCTAGGTACATGGTATAACTGGGATCGTTTAGGATATCAGTTCTCGGGGTCGAACAACCCTTTCACTGGGGTTGCCTAAGATCATCCTGCATATCAGATATTTACATTACGATTTATAACAGTAGCAAGATTACAGTTATGAAGTAGCAATGAAAATAATTTTATGGTTGGGGGTCACCACAACATGAGGAATGTAAAGGGTCACAGCATTAGGAAGGTTGAGAGCCACTGTCACAGGATTTGTCTTTTTGTGACTGGCTTATTTCCCTTTGTATAATGTCCTCAAAATTCATCCATGTTGTAATATGAGCCAAAACTTCCCTCCTTAATTGCATCGCGTGTATGTGCCACATTTATCTCTTCATATGTCAGTGGACATTTGGGTTGCTTCTACCTTTTTGTTTGTTTGTTTTTAGACAGTCTCACTTTGTTGCCCTGGGTAGAGTGCCATGGCGTCATAGCTCACAGCAACCTCAAGCTCCTGGGCTCACGAGATCCTCTTGCGTCAGCCTTCTGAGTAACCGGGACTATAGGTGCCCACCACAATGCCCGGCTAGTTCTTTTCTATTTTTCAGTAGAGATGGGGGTCTCTATCTTGCTCAGGCTAGTCTCCAACTGCCTAGCCTCCCAGAGCACTACCTAGGTTTATAGGTGTGAGCCACCACTCCTGGCCTGCTTCTACCTTTTAGCAATTGTAAATAATACTACTACCTGTATTTCTTTTGGACTCTGCTTTCTGGACATGTTGGATCGTGGAGGAATTCTACTGTTAACCCAGATGGCTGCCCCATCGTATATTGTATATTCCCACCAGCAGTGCACAGGGGATCCAGTTTCTCTACTTCCTTGCCAATATTTGCTGTTTTCTGGGTTTTGTTTTTGTTTTTATGGTAGCCATTCTAATGAGTTTGAGGTTTTGATTTGACTTGATTCATTATAGTTTTGATTGTATTTCCCTAATGATTAGTGATACCAAGCATCTTTTTATATGCTTGTTGGCTGTGGTGTGTCTTCTTTGGAGAAATGTCTATTCATATCTTTTGTCCCAATGTCATTTAATTTTAATTAACTTTAATTAAATGTACATAGCCGCATGTAATTAGTGGCAACTGTATTGGACAGCACAGGTCGTTGTGCCCCCGGAGCACCCACAACCATATTGTTTTGCAGTAAATTGCAGGCAGTCTGTAATTTCACCACTAACTATTTCAGGATGTATCTGTAAAGGACAGGCACTCTTTAAAGAAAAATATAAAATGATGCTGTTATTATATTTAGAACTTTAATTATGATTCCTTAGTATCATTAGCTACCCAGGCAGTGTTCAAATTCTTTGAACAGTAGGTGGGTCCATTTATATCTTTGAAGGCACCCTTTGCCTACCAGCTGGGAGCTGCAAAACATGTGGTGAGCCCAGTGCACATGGTCACATGGGGTTTGCTCTGTGGTGTCCCCACACCTGCTCTTTTCATGCCCCCTTTATCACATCTGGAGAGTGGGGCAATAATAGGGAAGTTGGGGGGGCCGGCATTGTGGTGGGCACCTGTAGTCCCAGCTACTTGGGAGGCTGAGGCAAGAGAATTACTTAAGCCCAAGAGTTTGAGGTTGCAGTGAGCTGTGATGCCTTGGCGCTCTATACAGGGTGACATAGTGAGACTCTGTAAAAAAAAAAAAGAAAAGAAAAATTAGCCAGGCACTGTGGTAGGTACCTGTAGTCCCAGCTACTTCTAAGGCTGAGGCAAGAGGATCACTTGAACCTATGAGTGTGAGGTTGCTGTGAGCTATAATGACACCAGGGAGACAAAGTAAGATAAAAAACAACAACAACAACAACAAACAATGACAGTGCAAATGATTACAACTGGTGTGGGTATCCCTTACAAAGTACTTTAGGACATGTAAGGATTAAAGGTGTCACTATGTAACAGTGTTAATGGAGGACATACTGTTACCATTCCCATTTTCCAGATGGGGAAACTGAGGCACAGGGGGGATAAATAACTTGTTGTAGAATGCACAGCTGGGAAGTGGCAGTCCCAGGATGGGAGCCAGGAAGCCTGATTGCAGCAGTAGTTAAGGTGGGGCTTGGTTCCTGCTCTGAGTAGCAACAGGCAGCAGGCGCTTTGGAAATCTGGAGTGTTTGTTAAAAAAGCAGCAACCTTGGCCCCTATCCTAATTTCTGACCTTGATCCAGGGCAGGTCCTGAAAATCAGGGTGCGACTGTATGGACATGAGTTGGGGGAAGAGGGATGGATAGAAGCAGAGAGGCCTCTGCACCTCTGACCTTTGCTCATTAACTGCCCATGTTTAATGATATAAAATAACACCCATAACAGTGAGATTGATTCCTACATCTGCTGTGTGCAAACCACAGCCCTGAGTCTGTCCTTCACACCTCAGTCCTGCTGTGGGCACATTCTGCCCTGCTATGATTATGCCCATTTTACAGATGAGGATACCAAGGCAAAGGGAGAGGTAGTCACTTGCCCAAGGTTACCCAGCCAATTCCGGGATGGGGGAGGCGGATAGAGGCAGCGATTTGAGGCCATAACTTGTGTGCATCACTGCACACCCTACTGGGCCTCTAGCAGGGGAACATTGATGTCAACCCATGCACCCATCTCAGAGGGTCCCCACACCTGCTTATTTTTTTATTTTTTTTTTGAGACAGAGTCTCACTATGTCACCCTGGGTAGAGTGCTGTGGTGTCACAGCTCACAGCAACCTCCAACTTCTGGGCTTAGGTGATTCTCTTACCTCAGCCTCCCAAGTAGCTGGGTCTACGGGCACCTGCCACAATGCCTGGTTCTTTTTGGTTGCAGTTTGGCCGGGGCTGGGTTTGAACCTACCACCGTTGGTATTGGGGGCCAGCGCCCTACTCACTGAGCCACAGGCACCGCCCTTTTACTGTATTTTTAAAGTAAAATGTACATCCATTGAAATACACAAATCTGAGCTGTTAAATTTTGGACACTCAAGTAACCCACACCTGGGTCACAGTGAAGAACATTTTCCCTCTTCCCAGGAAGTTCTCCTTTCATTTCTTTAATGTTGCCATCAGGGTGAAAACACAAAAAATTCTCACAGAGAACTCTAGAACCTCCCTTCAAAACTCTACCTCCGATTCTGTTTGGAGAAGCCCTGTTCGGGAAACACACACCTCCTGTTTCTAATTCTGCTGATCTGAAGTTTACAGAGGTTGGGCCACACCCAAACTAGAGTCCAGGAGGAGGAAGGAATGAACTTGAAGCCATGTAGGGAGCCTGTGAATGTTTCCAGGCCAGGAGCAGTGCACTCAGATTCCGGGTGTAGTATGGAATCCTGTGTTCCAGGGCCTTCTAGATCTTTCTGGGGTCTGGGACATAAGAGGAAGAGGGGAAGCTGCTCTCCACTCCAGTTCCTTCCTCTTAGTTTGTATGTTTGTTTTGAGACAGTCCGTTGCCTGAGCTAGAGGGCAATGGAGTCATCATAATTCACTGTGGCCTCAGTCTTTAGGGGGTCAAGCAAACCTCCTGCCTCGGCCTCTGGAGTAGTTGAGACTGTGGGCACACAACTACCAGGCAAGGCTAATTTTTCTTTCCTTTTGTTTTTGTAGAGATGGCATCTTGCTATACTGCACTGACTGGTCTTGGATTCCTGAGCTCAAGTGATCCTCCCACCTCAGCCTCCAGAAGTACTAGAATTATAGGCATGAGCCTTTTTCTAATTTCCATTTTTTTTTTTTTAGCTCTTCAATGTCAGCCACCATTCCTTTCTCCCTCTTCCACACCTGTCTCCTTATTGCTTTTCAAATCTGAAGACCCCCAGTCATTCATAAAATGATAACAAAGACATGTATAGCCCTGTCACCTCGCCTTTTGATAGTATTATAACATTTTTGCCATATTTGCTTCAGATCTTTTTTTTTTGAGACAGAGTCTCACTTTATCACCCTCGGTAGAGTGCTGTGGCTTCACACAGCTCACAGCACCCTCCAACTCTTGGGCTAGGCGATTCTCTTGCCTCAGCCTCCTGAGTAGCTGGGACTATGGGCACCGGCCACAATGCCCAGCTATATTTTTTGTTGTTGTTGCAGTTTGGGCGGGGGGTTTTGAACCCACCACCCTCGGTATATGGGGCCAGCGCCCTACTCGCTGAGCCACAGGCACCCCCCTGCTTCAGATCTTAAAAAAGAACTATCATGACGAGGGTAGGCGTAGTGGCTCAGTAATCCCAGTATTTTGGGAGGCCTAGGTTGGAATGATCACTTGAGGCCAGGCATTGAAGACCAACTTGGACAACATAGGAAGACCTCTTCTCTTAAAAAAAAATAAATGGAGAAAAAATATATATCACGACAAGGGGATCATCTGTGAGGCTGGGCCTCCGGAGTGAGCCTGTTAAGGCTGAGATCCCAGCCTGGCCCCATATTGCTTGCGAGTTCTTGTACATATTACAAACCTCTGCCCTAGCTCCTTATCTACAGAATAACAATAACAAAAGCACCTGCTGGGTAGAGATTTAGAGAGGTGAAATGACTTAATAATACATGGAGAGTACTTAAGCCAATGCCCAGCACACAGAGGGCCTATGACCAATGTGATTTATCCTGATGATTATCCTTATTATCCTTAGGCTTCATAGAGTCTGCATTTGCAAATTCACCTGCTCACTAACCTTTGTAACTCCTAAATGATGCCTTCCTGGTCAGTTGCAGAAGTGTGTAGAGCAGTGAAACACATTGGGCTGCCCGACTTGCTCACTCCCAGCCAAGGTCAAACAAAGCAACCCTCCGTTTTCTCGTTTCAGCTCACATTGCAAACTAGTGTCCTTTTCACAATCTGTTGCAGTGTTTTCAGCCTTTTTATCTTACAGCACATTCGAACCTATAGTTAAACTTCTGCAGCACACTTAAATTATGTTGATCAAAAAAGGAGTAAGAAAAAGAATATACTTACTGTGCTTTGAACTTCTTTTGAAAATAATTTAATTGGGTGGTGCCTGTGGCTCAATAGGTAGGGCACCCAGCCCCATATACCAAGGGTGGCAGGTTCAAACCCGACCCTGCAAACTGCAACACAAAAATAGCCAGGCATTGTGGCGGGCACCTGTAGTCTCAGCTACTTGGAAGGCTGAGGCAGGAGAATCACTTAAGCCCAGGAGGTGAGGTTGCTGTGAGCTGTGATGCCATGGCACTCTACTGAGAGTGATAAAGTGAGACTCCGTCTCAAAAAAAAAAAAAAAAAAGAAAATAATTTAATTGGTGATCTTCAAAAATTTTCACTGTGTGCTCTGGTTCAACGTTTTTCACTTCTTTGTGCTTTTCATTGATTACTTAACAAAATGGCTTGCAAGCATGGTGTGGAAGGGCCGTCCAGTATCTTTAAGGTCAGGAAGGCTGTCACACGAGAAAATGTGTGTATTGGAGAAGTGTCATTTAGGTGGGAATTACCTTCCTGCTGGCTGTGAGCTTACTGTAAAGGAATCAACAATGCATGTTAAAAAAAGGTGTCTTTAGGGCAGCACCTGTGGCTCAGTAGGTAGGGCACCGGCCCCATATTCCGAGGGTGGCGGGTTCAAACCCGGCCCTGGCCAAACCGCAACAAAAAAATAGCCAGGCGTTGTGGCAAGTGCCTGTAGTCCCAGCTACTCAGGAGCCTGAGGCAAGAGAATCCCTAAGCCCAAGAGCTGGAGTCTTTAAACAGAAATACACATACAACCAGGCAATGTATTGATTGGTTGATGAGAATGTTGTGGCCAGAGGCCAGTGGGACCTAGCCATGCTTTTCCCCAGGAGCAGGGGCTCAGATTGGCTAACTCAGTGTTCCCATTGGCTTTGCAAATAACAACAATTAGCTGTATTTTATTGGACAGAAGTGCCAGTGAACGATGCAGTGTCATTTATATGCTGCAGTATGTTGTATGCATGTGCTGTGTACCATGTTCTGTGTGATTTCAAACTTGCATTTTGTCTTTTCCTTTCTTACTTCCCTTTTAACATTGTCTTTCCAACCCTGTCTTTGTCTTCTCTCCTCCTCTCCCCTTAGTCCACCTCCCGGCTGTGTCCCCTCCGTATCGTGTGTCTTTTACTTTTTTTTTTGAGATAGAGTCTCACTATGTCACCCTTGGTAGAGTGCTGTGGCGACACAGCTTACACCAACCTCTAACTGTTGGGCTTAAGCGATTCTCTTGCCTTAGCCTCCCAAGTAGCTGGGACTACAGGTGCCTGCCACAATGCCTGGCTATTTTTTTGTTGTTGTTTTTGTTGCAGTTGTCGTTGTTTAGCAAGCCCAGGCCAGATTTGAACCCACCAGCCCTGGTGTATGTGGCTGGTGCCTAACCACTGAGCTACAGGCACCTAGCCAGTGTGTCTTTTTAAAAAAAATTATTTATTTAATCTGTTTGTTTATTTATTTTGAGACAAGAGTCTCAGTCTGTTGCCCTGAGTAGAGTGCTGTGGCATCATAGCTTACAGTAACCTCAAACTCTTGGGCTCAAATGATCCTCTTGCCTCAGCCTCCTGAGTATCTGGGACTACAGGCACCCACCACAATGTCTGGCTAGTTTTTCTATTTTTAGTAAGACAGGGTTCTTGCTCTTGCTCAGGCTAGTCTCAAACTTCTGTGCTCAGGACATCCACCTACCTTGGCCTCGCAGCATGTTAGGATTATAGACATGAGCCTCTGTGTGTCTCTGTCTTGATGTCTTTTTCCTTATCACCAATGTTGTCACTCACAGTCTCTCTTTCTCATTCTGTCTCCACAGCTGGCCCCTGAAAGGACCCTCTTCAAGTCCCCACCTGGGGGCCCCGCGTAGACCTGGAGTGGACAGCCCCTCCTTCCCTTCATGATTCGTTTGTAGCGCAGGTAACCAGGGAAGGATCCCAGTTCATTCCTGGAGGGGCAGTTGTCCTCATCCCACCTCCCTGGGACTCCCCTTGGCCTTTGGATGAGGAAGGAACATTCCTTCTTGGGAGAGCCTTGTTCAGCTCTGCTCTCTCCTGCCTGGGCTTCTGGGTCATGCTGCTGACAGGAGGATCTCTTCCCTACCCCTTTCCTCCAGATTCTTTGCTGATCTTACCTTTTTGTGCCTGCTGTGGGCTGGTTAGAAAGGGCAGGGATTCACAGGCCGCAGACCTGGTGGTGCAGGGAGAAGGAAGTATGGCAGGGTAGAGGTATGGAGCAGGCGAGAGCCCGTCCTCACCACCTTCAATGCAGCAGGAGCCTGGGGGGCCTCTTTGGGGACAGTCTCCATGGTGTATGGGGCTCTGGGGATGTAAGTGTTTTTGCTACAAACAGAAGAGGTTCCCCCCATCCATGTGCCCTGGGGAACTGTGTGTAACATTTTTTACCCACGTGTGTATTTCTGGCAAGAGGGTCTTTAATATTTGCCAGATTCCTCACTGCACTGCTTAGAAAAGACCCCTAACCTACTGTGGGAGGTCCTTGTATGAGACTCTTCATTATGTCACAGAACAGCTGAGGATTTGGGAGTTAGGGGTGGCAATTAGGAGGTCCCTATTAAGGCAGTTCAGTTGGGGGTATGGGCTAGGAGCCACCTGAGTGTGCTGGGGGAGAGGTTGGCAGAGGGTGTGGGAAGCAGTGGGAGGATGGGTAGATGGAAGGATGGGTTGGTTTGGGTGTTTGGCAGAAGGGAAAGATGGGTGGATGGGAGCTTGGAAAGGCTGGAGGAAGGCAGGGAATGGGTAGGGAGATGGATGGAGGGACGTTTGGAAGGTTGGAGAGATGGATGAATGGAGGGAGGGAAGCCTGAATGGGCAGATGGTAAAGAGCATCAGTTTCCTTGGGTGTGGAGTGGGACTGGCAATATCCCTTTCATGGGAGTAGAACAAGCTAACGTTGGTGAGGTACTTAGATGGTGCCTGGCATGTGGC
The DNA here is from genome assembly GCA_963574575.1 of Galagoides demidoff. Lineage (NCBI taxonomy): Eukaryota > Metazoa > Chordata > Mammalia > Primates > Galagidae > Galagoides > Galagoides demidoff. Next base: position 14,420 of record CAUYQV010150986.1, on the reverse strand, counting down.
AAGCACTCAGCAAACGTTAGCCTCCTCATCCTCATCATTTTGACAGTAAGACTCACCCTACGCCAGTGGCTTCTAGGATCAGAGTGCCTGTCCTTATGGTATCTCTCCTTTGCTTCTGCTCGGCTCCCTCACCACCCTTCCTTCCTCAGGGACCGCCTTACACTCGTCTTCCAGAGGAGCCCAGAACCTTAAGCCACAGGGCCCTTCTCACTCGCCCCTTCCTTCCCTCCACCCCTCACACCACACCCAACCTGGGTAGGGCCCTTTGTGCAGAGAGGCAGGACAGAAGAGCTCTGGTGGTGAAGAGCTTGGGCTCTGGAGCCATTCCCTGGGCTCACACCTGGCTCTGCTGCCCACTTACTGGAGATGGAGGGTGACTGTTTCAGTGCTTCTAGTCACTCATCTGCAAAGTGGGGATGGCAGGCCTCTGTCATGGGTACCGGGAGGCTCCACTTAGTTAAATGTGTGTGAAGCACACAACCAAGGCTCACTTAGTCCTGGTTGATACCATCATCATCATCATCTTCTTCAAGTGCTGGGGGAGTTTGGGTTGGGGAGGTGAGGGAAAGGAAGCTGTCCCCAGTCAGGAGTTTCTGGCTGGAAAGACACCTGCAAGGTGCACCTCACCCCATCCACCCTGTAGACTCAAGGGAGCAGAAACTCTGACCCCTCCAGGGGGCTCCCCTGAAGGGCGGGGGCTGGGCAAGCTGCAGAAATCTAACCTTGTCTCCCTCACCCTCTTCCCGACCCCACCCCATCCAGTGGCGATGGATGATGAGGATGGGAGATGCTTACTAGACGTGATTTGGTGAGTAACGGGCTTCCCACTCCCACCCTTCCCTGCCCATCCCTCCCCAGCTCCTGACCTCCTCAGTGTTTCTTCCTCTCTTTCTTCCAGTGACCCTCAGGCCCTCAATGACTTCCTGCATGGATCTGAGAAGGTAAGTCCTGGAGCAGAGAGAGGCATTCCCCACTGGGGGTGGGGGGGAGGAGTGCATGATTAGAGGTGAGAAACAGTGAGAGATGTATCCCCTTGAATCAGTGGACATCTGTGCTGGGCCTTCTATGAACCAGGCACTGAAGTTGTGGCAGTGAGCAAAGCTGATGGTCAGTCCCTGCCCTCATTACCATATATGTCTCTTTGGTGAGCAAAGAAACTAGTAACTGATAATGGTAATGGTGAAAAGCACCATGCTGAGAATGATAAAAAATAATAATGTCACTTGCACAACAAAAAAAGGTTTAAAAAAATGAATGGGGTGCAGTTTGGTCAGAAAGAGTGACCCTAAGGAGGTAACACTGAAGGCAAGACCTCCATAATGAAAGGCCACAGTGTTCCTGGTAGGAGGAAGAGCAAGTGCAAAGAGGGAAAAGAGTTTGGCAGGTACAAGGAATGGAACAAAAGCTGGTGGGGCTGAACTGAAGGGGAAACTAGTAGGAGGTGAGATAGTAGTAGACAGAGGTCACCAGATTATGCAGCCCTGGAAGACCTGGATAGAAAAGTTTTGATTTTCATTGTGAAAATCAAAATCAGGCAGCTCTGATGGGTTCTTAAGCAGGAGAATGTCACATTCAATTTGTTTCCTGGAGAATGGCACTAAGTAGGGGAATGAAAGAAGTCTATGGAGCTTTGAGGAGTTGTATTAGTTATCTATGGCTGTGCAACAGATTCTCCAAACATGCAGTGACTTAAACAGTTATCAGAGCTCTCACAGCGTCTGGGGGTCAGGAATCTGGGAGTAGCTTAGCTGAGTAGTTCCAGCTGAGGGACTCTGAGGTTGCAGTCAAAATGTGGACTGGGACTATAGTCATCTGAAGGTTTGTAGCTGACAGATGCGCCTCCGTGGTGACTCATTCCTGTGGCTGTTGGCAGAAAGCCTCAGTCCCTCACCATGTGGGCCTCTCTATAGTGCTCCTGAAGTGTCCTCATGACATTGCAGCTGTTCTTCCCAGCAAGGTAGAAGCCACAGTGCTTTCAATGACCTAGTCCCGCCCTCCAGATGGGACTTGAATTCCACAAGGAGGAGTATCAAATAATTTGTAGGGTAAGAGGTGAGTGCGGTAATTTGATGGTGATCTGGGCCACTGTGCAGGCAGTGGATGATGTGTGAGACACTGGATTTGGGATCTATTTAAGAGGTAGAATCAACTAGACTTGCTGATGGATTAGATGTTGAGGGAGAGAGTGTGTTCAGAATCACTCCTGGATTTTGACTTGAGCAACTGAGTGGATTATGGTGCTATTTTCTGAGGTTGAGAGTTGGGGGCAGATGCCAGAAGTCCAGGTGGTAATATTGGAGATAGAAATAGGGGTTCTGGAGAGATATCCAGTTGGAGAGGAAATTAGGGAGGCCTCAGCCACGGACGGATGTTCACTGGGTGTGTATGTGCAGTCCAGGGTCTGTTCTGGGTGCTGAAGGTGCCCCTGGGAGTCAGAGCAGGACCCTGCCCTCCCAGGGACGGGCACAGTATGGGTGTGCTAGGCGCCTAGGTGGAGAAGCATACCAGGTGCTGAACTGCCTGGAGAGAGGAGCAGTTATTAAGAAGGGGCAAGGGCAGTGCCTGTAGCTCAGTGAGTAGGGCGCCAGCCCCATATACCGAGGGTGGCGGGTTCAAAGGCCCCGGCCAAACTGCAACAAAAAATAGCCGGGCATTGTGGCAGGCACCTATGGTCCCAGCTACTCAGGAGGCTGAGGCAGGAGAATTGCTTAAGCCCAAGAGCTGGAGGTTGCTGTGCACTGTGACGCCATGACACTCTACTGAGGGCAACATAGTGAGACTCTATCTCAAAAAAAAAAAAAAAAAAAAATAGGTGGAGGCAAGCAGTTGTTGGGAGGAGGAGGCATGTGTAGATATGCTGCCAAAGAGACATAGGGGCCAAGGCAGGGGCGCAGCTTGGGCAAGGGCATAGAGGCAGGATTCTCAAGGTCAAGGCAGGCACATTAGGCAAGCTTCAGAGACCAGCCTAGGGGACATGGTGTTGGGGGCACCTTGAGTTTCTTTGAGGCCCATTTCTTTGGGGCCTTTTTTCTGGGGACAGAGTTTGCTATGCCCCTAACCCCTTCCATTTTACCCTTTGTCTTTTTGTCCTGAGTAACTCTAAACTGATTTCTGCTGTAGAGCATGGCCTGGCCTGCTGACTTTGACCTTGGGTGGGGGTGGGTCTCGTTGCAGCTTGACAGTGATGACCTCCTGGATAATCCTGGGGAGGCCCAAAGTGCCTTCTATGAAGGTCCTGGGGTAAGTGGCCATGACTCCCAGTCATTACCCAAGTTGCCTGTGAAGGCAGCCAGTGGGAGGGAGGCCCTGGAGGTCAGAGGCGAGGATTGGGCTTATCCTTCTGAGGGGCTTGGGTGAGAGGAGGGCAGTGGACAGTCACTGGAAGCTCATGGTTGGGATCTGGGACGATGACTGTCAGACTACCCTGGCTTTGCATGAGAGAGCAGAGGTGGGAGACCCTGGTAGAGGGTCAATGATGTGGATAAAGGTGGCCAAGCCCTTGCGGAAGGAGGTGATGAGGGTCCCCAAGGCCTTGGGGCCTTGAAGGCTAGCTGGTGCAGAGCAGTTATGGAGAGTTGAGGCAGATGCAAGCTCCAGGGTCCAGCAGGGACACTTCTCTTGGGGTGGGGGGCTAGGGGCGATCTGGGGTCCTGCCCTGACTTAGCCATGGGGCTATGTAAGACCAGGGAAGGGGCCTCCTCACCCACAGACCACTGTCTTAACTTGGACAGTGAAGCAAAGCTCAGGAGTGAGGAATGCAGAGGGCTTTTAATAGGCACCTGCGGTGCCTGGCTGTGCTGTTTCCCCCACTAAGTGCAAGCCATGCCCATCCCTCCCTCCCTTTCCCTCTCCCTCTCCCTCTCTCTGCCCCTCCTTTCCTTCCCCTCCTTCCTCCCTCTTCATCATGGTAACGATTATCATATGCTAGGCTCTTTATGGTCATTTTCATGTAGTTCGCACAACACTTTAATAGTATATTACAAATAATTTGTCTTTCATAATATAAATGTTAAATCCAGAAACCTAATAGTTATATATCATGTCAGTGTTACTGCATTTATAGACCCAATTGCCACGATGACCCTATGTGGTTGTTATTTTGTGATCCTTACTTTTATCATTACCATCATGTTTTTGCACCCATATGGTCCCTGGTCCAGTTCTGAGCATTCCCCATACATGATGTCAGAGAATTTTCACAGCCATCCTGGGAGGCAGGTTGGTTATAACCATTTAGTTGTTAAAAAGTTAGAGGGTCACAGGGGCCTGCAGGTCCTCAGTTAGGGCCAAGCCGAAGTCCTGTCCCATTAGCCACTCTCCTGCACCCACCAAGCAGTGCCCCCTCTGTGAAATGAGGGAGAGAGCAGCGCTGTCTTAACAACATTCATGATAATAACAACAATAACATGATAGATGATGTTTCCCAAGTACCTGCCAGGCACTGCTGGGAGCCCTCCACATAGATTAATCAGACTCTTTGAAACTGCAGGCTTTGATGTATTATCTGGTCAGATATCAGGGGAGATTAGGTGGCATAGCTGAAGTATTGCTCATATGTGTGTGCACATACTTCTCCGGGTGTGTCTTGCTCCAGGACAGCATGAAAAGCATTTAAAAAGCATTGGATTCATGGCACAGCTGGCATAGAAACCTACAGGTAGTAGCTATTGCCACCATGATCTTTAGTCCACCGACTATAATTGTTTATCAGAACCCTTTCGAGGTCCAGTATGTTTGAGACTTCAAAATTTTCCAGATTCTGAAAAGGCAATATGGTATTAATGCCATATGTAACGTTACACACTCACTTTTCATGGCCAAATTTATGAAGAGTCATATGACATGAAGAAATATGGTCCACCCAAAGGGCCATGTCAGTTATGGTTATGTTTTGCTGCTAAAGAGTTATGAAAACATTCTTGGGTTTTACAGTTTTAAGGTTTTGGAATCACTAGTAAGTGTTGTAGGCCCTGTATGGCTATTTAAAAAATTGTTTTTGTTACAGTCTTCTGATGGGTACAGATGAGGAAACTGAGTTAGATTAAGCAAACCTCAGGTTGTGCAGCCAAACCCTGGCAGAGCTGAGATTTGATCCCGGGTCCAGCCACCTGCAGATGGAATGTTCTTTCTTGAACTTGGCTGCCCTGCCACCTGAGTGTTGTTTGCTGTAGCAGTGGCCAAGCCCAGCCCTTTGCTAACCTTAGCTCTTTCTTTCCTACCCTACCTGGCTTCCAGCTCCATGTACAAGAAGCTTCTGGCAACCACCTGAACCCGGAGCCCAGCCAGCCAGCCCCCAGCGTGGACCTAGACTTTCTGGAAGATGACATCCTGGGCTCTCCTGCAACAGGGGGTGGAAGTGGGGGCGGCGGGGGAGCCGACCAGCCCTGTGACATTCTGCAGCAGAGCCTCCAAGAGGCTAACATCACTGAGCAGACGCTTGAGGCTGAGGCCGAGCTGGACCTGGGCCCCTTTCAGCTGCCTACATTGCAGCCTGCAGATGGTGGGGCAGGCCCAACAGGTGCTGGAGGAGCAGCCACCGTGGCCACGGGGCCTCAGGCCCTCTTCCCAGGCAGTACTGATCTCCTAGGGCTGCAGGCCCCACCCACTGTGCTGACCCACCAGGCCCTAGTGCCACCCCAGGATGTGGTCAACAAGGCCCTGAGCGTCCAGCCCTTCCTGCAGCCTGTGGGCCTGGGCAATGTGACCCTGCAGCCTATCCCAGGCCTCCAAGGCCTGCCCAATGGCAGCCCTGGGGGTGCCACCGCTGCTACGCTCGGCCTGGCACCAATCCAGGTGGTGGGCCAGCCTGTCATGGCACTCAACACACCCACCTCCCAGCTCTTGGCCAAACAGGTGCCTGTCAGCGGCTATCTGGCCTCGGCAGCTGGCCCCTCGGAGCCAGTGACCTTGGCATCGGCTGGTGTCTCCCCACAGGGGGCTGGCCTGGTCATCCAGAAGAACCTCTCAGCCGCTGTGGCCACTACTCTCAATGGAAACTCTGTGTTTGGAGGAGCAGGGGCTGCAACAGCAGCAGCCACTGGAGCACCCTCAGGACAGCCACTGGCGGTGGCCCCAGGCCTTGGCACATCACCGCTGGTCCCTGCACCTAACGTGATCCTGCATCGTACCCCCACACCCATCCAACCCAAGCCCACCGGTGTGCTGCCCCCCAAGCTCTACCAGCTGACACCTAAGCCGTTCACCCCCACAGGTGCCACACTCACCATCCAGGGTGAGCCCGGGGGCCTCCCGCCGCAGCCCAAGGCCCCCCAGAACCTGACTTTCATGGCGGCGGGCAAAGCGGGCCAGAATGTGGTGCTGTCGGGCTTCTCGGCACCTGCTCTGCAGGCAAATGTCTTCAAGCAGCCTCCGGTCACCACAACAGGGGCTGCTCCACCTCAGCCCCCTGGAGCCCTGAGCAAGCCCATGAGTGTCCACCTCCTGAATCAAGGCAGCAGCATCGTCATCCCCGCCCAGCACATGCTGCCAGGCCAGAACCAGTTCCTGCTGCCCGGCACGCCTGCAGTTCAGCTCCCTCAGCCGCTCTCAGCCCTGCCTGCCAATGTGGGCGGGCAGATCCTGGCAGCTGCAGCCCCCCATGCGGGTGGTCAGCTCATTGCAAACCCCATCCTCACCAACCAGAACCTGGCAGGCCCGCTGAGCCTGGGCCCCGTGCTGGCCCCCCACTCTGGGGCCCACAGCGCAGCCCACATCCTCTCAGCTGCCCCCATCCAGGTGGGACAGCCAGCACTCTTCCAGATGCCCGTGTCACTGGCCGCGGGCAGCCTGCCCACACAGAGCCAACCGGCCCCTGCTGGCCCCACAGCCACTACTGTCCTCCAGGGGGTCACGCTGCCCCCCAGTGCTGTGGCTATGCTCAACACCCCAGATGGGCTGGTGCAGCCAGCCACCCCTGCCACTGCCACCACAGGAGAGGCTGCACCTGTCCTCACGGTACAGCCCACCCCTCAGGCTCCCCCAGCGGTCAGTACACCACTGCCCCTGGGCCTCCAACAGCCACAGGTGCAACAGCCCCCACAGACCCCCACCCCACAGACCACTGCCCCGCCCCAGGCCACCACCCCTCAGCCCAGCCCAGGCCTGGCATCCAGCCCAGAGAAGATTGTCCTGGGGCAGCCGCCTTCTGCCGCAGCCACGGCCATCCTCACTCAGGACTCCCTGCAGATGTTCCTGCCCCAGGTAACCAGGGCTGGGTGGGGCCAGGGAAGCAGATGCCAGAAGAGGGAGGCCACAAGAGGGTCCAGGAGCTGAAATCGGGTGCTTCTGAGGCAGCCAGCGGGGATGGTCTTGTGGGTTGGGGAGAGTGTCTCAGTGATGGCACAGGTGGCCCATGGAGGCAGCCCAAGGGGTGAGGGGCCAGCCAAGCTGGCAAAGGGATGGATTGGCAGCCTGACTGACAGACAAGAAGAGTGATCTCAGAGAGGGAGTGGGCAGCACAAGGACAGAGGAGCGGGTGGGTGGGGCAAGAGAAGGAAGGCAAGTGCTGACAGGTGCTCATGAAATGTACTGTTGGGTTGTGCCCAGCACCTGGTGCTCCTCCTGCCCGCTGCTTACCACCCCCTTCTCTGGAGTCCGAGGAGCGGCAGTAGGGGCAGTGGTCTCAAGTGGGGAGGCTGAGGGCCCTTGGGGCAACCTTCTGACCATGTGCCGGCTGCCTCTTGCAGGAGAGGAGCCAGCAGCCCCTCTCTATAGAGGGCCCCCACCTCTCTGTGCCCGCCTCGGTCATAGTCAGCGCCCCGCCTCCTGCCCAAGACCCAGCCCCGGCCACCCCCGTCGCCAAAGGAGCTGGCCTCGACAGCCAGGCTTCCCCAGCTCCGGCCCCCCAGGTAGACAAACCCCCTGGTAGCCTCTGTTCTCAGCTCAGACCCGGCCTCTACCCTCTTGCCCCCTGCCCTCTTTGCTCTCTGTCCTGCCTGCACCCCTGTCTTGCTGACTAGGACCATGGCTCTCTCTCGCCATCCCCCTCCCGCCCACAGATAGTCCCTGAGTGTTTCCTAATGATTGTGGATACTTGAGACCAGAGCTACTCCTGGGGGAGCCTACACTCTAGGCAGGGATACAAGACACAGCAGGAAATTGATTATTTCCTAAAGTGATAATTTTCTCATCTTAATAAGTAGTAAATTCAGATAGTTCATATTTCAAAAAGATACAAAAAAGTATGTAGTGAAAAACCCCCTTCTGAATCTTAGCTTCCTGAAGACCCTCTAGAGTGGTTTTTCACATTCCTTTTCTGTGTATAGGCAAGCAAAATCATGTGTGGATTATTTTCCTTCCATTTTTATAAAAATTATAGCATAGTCTGCCTGCGGTTTTGCACTTTGCTTTTATCATTAAAAATTTGATCTTGGGGACCATGATTTATTCTTTTATATGGCTGCATGTTATTCCACTGTATGGATGTACTATTATTTTATCAGCTCTTGTTAGGCTTTTAAGTCACACCTAATCTTTGGCTATTATAAACAAAGCTGTAAGGAATGACTTTTTAAGTATGTCACTTTTTAGGATAAGTTCTTAAAAAGGAAATTGATGGGTCTATAGGCATATGCATTTGCATTTTTGATAGATATTGCCAAATTGCTCTCTGTAGAGTATGAATTGGCTTAACCTTCATTAGCAATATACATTTGTGCTTGTTTTCCTATACTCTTGCTGGTATTTAGACTTGGCCAGTCTGGGTGGATGAGAAATAGTATCTTCTTAGTTTCAATTTGCATTTCTTTTATTGTGAATCAAGTGGGACAGGTTTTCATAGAGTAAGAGCTATTTGTACTTTCTGTTCTATTTGACTGTCTGGTCATAACTTTTGTCATTTTAAAATTTGGGTTACTGATCATTTGTTGATTTGTAGAAACTTTTTGCATATTAGGAGAATTAGCCTTTTGTCTTATCTAAGTCATAAGCACATGGGATGTTAGGGAGGGTTACTCTTCTATTCTGGAGCAGTGGATATTGTACTTGTTCAAAAAGGACTGGTGGATAGGCAGAAAGAGGAGAGAGTAACATCGGTTAGGGCCAGGATGACAAAAGCCAGCATGGCTCTGGCCTTCAGCAGTTGGGATTTTACTTGCAGGCTCTGCCACATACCACATAACCTTAAGCAACCAGTTTCTTCATTTCCATCAACAGATATTTTGGGGTTGTGGGGTAGTGCTTAAGCGGATAGAGTTGATAGGGTTAGGTCTCACAATTAAGTTTGTGAACTCATCCTAAAAAGAAGTGCTACATACTGAATTGCTGAATATCACTTATGGTCAGATTGGGAGTACTCCTTGGAAAGTTACATGTTGATACTGGCGCCTAGTCCACCCTTCAAAGCCATTTTGGAACTCTTTTTCTGGAATAGCCGTCAGAGCTGTTAAACATCATATTACCTTGATGTCCTGAATGTCATCAAAATGTTTTGCTTTCAATATTTCCATTATCTTTGGGTAAAGAAAAACGTCACTGGGGCCTAGATCAGGTGAGTAGGGAGGGTGTTCCAATGCAGTTATTTGTTTACTGGCTAAAAACTCCTTCACAGGCAGTGCTGTGTAAGCTAGTACATTGTCATGATGGGACAGCCACACCTTTCTTATGCCAAGATTTTCAGTTAAGATTTTGCTGTTTGTCTAATGACATTTACCTGATACGCTATGCTTTTCACAGTCAGCTGAAGATTTTGATGCAGTTTGATGAATTTTTGCAATGTTTTTGTTAGTCCTACTTGTTATTGGCCACCCTGACCTCTCTTCATCAGTGACTCTTTCTCTCCCCTCAGAAAACTGTTTAATCCATTTGTACACTGCCGTTTTCTTCATGGCATTATCCTCATAAACTTGCACTAACATGTCCCTGATTTCACTTTCACTTTCATTAAGTTTAACAAGAAAGTTAATGTGGAGGCCGGGTGCAGTGGCTCACGCCTGTAATCCCAGGACTCTCAGAGGCCGAGGCAGGTGAATTGCTTGAGCTCAGGAGTTCCAGACCAGTCTAAGCAAGAGCAAGACTTTGTCTTTCCTAAAAATAGAAAAACTAGTCAGGTGTTGTGGTGGATTCCTGTCATCCCAGCTACTTGGGAGGCCAAGGCAAGAGGATTGCTCAAGCTCAGGAATTTGAGGTTGCTGTGATCTGTGATGCCATAGCACTCTACCAAGGCTGACAAAGTGAAACTGTTTCTCAAAAAAAAAAAAAAAGTCAGTGTTTATTTGTTGTTGTAATTCAAGCTCTGACATTCTCTTAATGGTATACAAAATGATCAATGACAATAATGAAGACTACTCAGTAAGACACTGCCACACATAAGCACAAACACAGCTGTGAAATGCTGATATACCAAGGCTATTAAAACCTTATGGAGCTGTTTGTACTGTGCTACCAATGTAAGTGTACGGTGGTAAGTTCATGAACTTAATTGTCAGACCTTATATGCTTAGTGTGAAATAAGCACTTGAGAAATGTTTGATATTATTACTATTTTTTTTAACTATTGTTATGGGGCCAGCCCAGATTTGTCATCCAGAGGGACATGGGCTCAAGATGGTGCTGGATCATCTCCACATGGGGGGAAAAGACAGGAAGGAGTAGGGGGGCATGAGGGACAGGGAGATTCTAAGATGAGTGAGATGCAGGCATGGGTGCTCCCAGCTAGTGACTTCTCTCTCAGCCTCCTGCCCTCTGCTGTAATGCAGGGATAGTTCAAGTCCCTTCCTCCAAGCGCTGTGGTTCAAGCTGGGTGAGGGTGTGTTTGTACTGCTGCCATTTCAGTGTTGCACATTCAGCAGGCACCACCGAGCACCCGTTGTGTGCCAGGTGTTTTTCTAGGCTCCCTCCTAAGGTGACCAGCTGTCCCAGTTTACCCAGTACTAAAGGGGTTCTCAGGGTACAGGGCTTTCACTTTTAAAACTGAGCAGTGGGGGCTTCTCACTTGGGTTCCTCCCTTCCGTTGTCAGAGGTGGTTCTCTTCCCCCTCTTTTGCTTATCGATCTTCCTGTTAATAAACCCTGTCTTTTTGATTTAAAAGATAATAATAATACAGTATGATAAAACAGGTTGTCCTAGACCAACAAGGACAAATAGTCCGCCTATTTCCTCCCTCACCATCTGGCTGCCTGTTTGTGTTCCTGGTTTACTGCCCTGCTCTCCTCGCGCTGCAGTGTAAACTCATGAGACAGAGTTGTCCCTTCTGTCCCTGCTGTCTCCACAGTGGCCAGATAGTGCCTGGCACCTGGTGGGCACCCAACTGAGCATTTGTTGAATAAGGGAATAGGTGAATGAACTCAGCTCAGCCATCATACAAGTGCCCTCTGCATGCTGGCTCTGTGTTGAGGACACCATTGTGAAATCAAAGAGGGGGAGATGTAATTGACATAGGCCAGTGGCCTGATAGATGGAAGCATTAACTGTGGCAGGGAGTGCAGCCGAAGGTACCCGCTTTAGGGGGTGTTACTGGAAAGGCCTCTGGAAGGGGGAAGCATTTAAGCTGAGGCCTAAAGGAAGAGGGAACAACTTCATAGAGAACAGTATGGGGCAGGAGCCTTACAAGGGAAAGTGGGGGGGACAGACAGTATATGCAAAGGTCCTGAGGCAGTGATGAGCTTAGGATGCTCAAGGAATGGAAAGAGGCTGGAGAGGAGGAAGGAGAGAGGGTTGGAGATGTCAGGAGTCCCTGAGGTGGGGGGAGAGTACATGAGTTCAGACCTGGAAACCAGCAAAGAGTTTCCAGTCAGGACATGGCATGGTCTATTACTTGATTTTCAGTGACCCCTCTGGTTGCCATTGGAAAATGGTTTGGTGGGAAGCAAGAGTAGAAGTCTGTGAGGTAGCTGGTGTAGACCTTTAGGGACAAGATGAGCAGTGGTTCAAAGCCCAGGGTGGTGGCCAGGAGTGGCAGCTCGTGGCAGCTCATGCCTGTAATCCTAGCATTCTGGGAGGCCATGAGGGGTAGACTGCTTGAGCTCAGGAGTTCAAGACCAGCCTGAGCAAGAGCAAGACCTATCTCTACTAAAAATAGAAAAACTATCCAGGTGTGATGGCAGGCACCTGTAGTCCTAGCTCCTTGGGAGGCCAAGGAAGAGGATCACTTGAGCCCAAGAGTTTGAGGTTTCTGTGAGCTCTGACACCAGGGCACTTAACCCCAGGGTGACAGAGTGAGACTCTGTCTGAAAAAGAAAAAAAAAACCAAGATGGTAGCAGTGATGACAGAAATTGAAGGGATCAGGGGACAATTTGGCACTTCCTTATGGACTGGAGGCATGAAGAGGGGGTTATGGTATGAATAATGGCATTTCTATTTCTAAGTGCTGTTCTCTAAGCACTCTGCAAGCTTTCTCTCATGTACATCTCACAGCTGCCTCCATGAGGTAGGTAGCAGTATTATCCTCATTTTACAAATGAGGAAATAGAAGCACAGAGAGAAATGCTTGTCTAATTAGCTTGCCCAAGGTTACCCAGCTGCTAAGCAGTAGGGCCTGGGTTCAACACTGAGAGTTTGCTGCTGGAGAAACTGAGGTCTTGAGAATGCCAGACTTGGGTGTGAATCCCATCTCCATTTACTCCAGCGCGCTCAGGCATGGTTTAGTTACCTACGAAATGGTAATAAGGCTGCAGACCTCATTCAGTGGCCCCGCCCAGAGCCATTGCTCAGCTAACATGAGCAATGATGGTAATGGATGACCTTTGAGAAGGAAGGTTAGGGTGCCAGGCAGGTGTGCACATGAGCAGATTCTTAGTCGCAGGCAGACCAGTGCAGGCAAGGCTCAGGGCAGGCCATCCCGCTGCAGCAGCTGTGCCCACAGCCGCGCCTGGCATGCCAGAGGTGCTCCCTGAATTTTCAGTGAGCAAGTGGGTGGATGGCTGGGTGGACAGCCACATGTCCTCTGGGGGCACAGAATCACCCAGATTGAGAACTACTATTCTGCACATATGCGGCACTCCCTGATCGTCTGAACTCCGCACTTTGAACTCTGTGGACTCTGGACTCAGATAGATCCAACAGCCTCTGTGTTTCACGAAATTAATACCTGACATTACTATGTGATACACACCGACATGAATTTTCTATCATGTTTCCTGTATTTTCTTTAAATACAGGTTGCAGCCCACTAGAAGGACTCTAGCCATTGCTAAGGGGCACGCTGTGGGGTTTGCAAACCACCATCTGGGAGGATTGTTGTGGTGTGAGAGTTAGACCCGTGGGCAGTGGAATCTCAGCCCTCCCACATACAGGGTCTGTGATCTTAGGCAAATTGCTTAACCTCTCTGTTTCCTTACCTGTAAAACAAGGATGATAATCACAGCAACTACTTTGTACAGCTTTAAGGGTTAAATCAATTAATACATGTATATAGAGGGTGTCCCAGAAGTCACCCACAAAGTCTCCATACATAGGGAAAATGGGAAGTTATAGCTCAGTGTGCCTTTATCTACAAAATAATTGATTACAAAATTTTATAAAATATTTGTAAAACATTTTCTACTTGCTGGCCACTCTTTGTAAAATTTTATAATGGATATTTTGTAAATAAAGGTACATTTAGCTTTCATTTCCCATTTTCTCCATGTATGTCAACTTTATGGCCAACTTTTGGAACACCCTTTATGTTAGAACATATAAGAAGGGTGGGTATGGTGGAAGAGCTACAAAGAGAAAGAAGCCAGGCTGACTTTATTTTTATTTTTATATTAATTTTTCCAGACAAACTTTTTTTTTTTCTTTGAGAGACAGAATCTCACTTTGTCACCTGGGGTAGGCTGCCATGGTGTCAGCCTAGGTTACAGCAACATCAAACTTCTAGATTCAAATGATCCTTCTGCCTCAGCCTCCAGAGTAGGGAAGCTAGGACTAGGGATGCCTACCACAACACCCAGCTAATTTTTCTATCTTTTGGCACATATGGGGTCTCGCTCTTGCTCAGGCTGGTCTTGAGCAGGCCAACTTTCTATAAAGAGCCAATAGCAAACATTTTAGGCTTCATGGGTCATATGGTCTCTTGACAGAAGCAACTATAGACCATAGGTAAATGAATGAGCATGAGTATGTTCCAATAAAACTTTACTTATGAAAAACTTTATATATGAAATTTGAATTTCATATAGTTTTCATGAGTCACAAAATGTTATTCTTCTTGCAGTTTTTTTCCCCCAACTATTTTTTTTTTTTTTTGAGACAGAGCCTCAAGCTATCCCCCTGGGTAGAGTGCCATGGCATCACAGCTCACAGCAAACTCCAACCTGGGCTCAAGCGAGTCTCCTGCCTCCGTCTCCCTAGTAGCTGGGACTACAGGTGCCTGCCACAACGCCCAGCTATTTTTTGGTTGCAGCCATCGTTGTTTGGTGGGCCCAGGCTGGATTCGGACCTGCCAGCTCAGGTGTATGTGGCTGGCGCCTTAGCTGCTTGAGCCACAGGCGCCAAGCCT